>JADLZL010006341.1:0-69679 GCA_015844335.1 Chrysopogon serrulatus
GCAACAAAATGCATTTATAAGTACCTTGGAGATCTCGAAGCCTTCTTCTCGGATTCAACGGCAACAACAACCCGAGCTCTCAAGGCGGTCTCCGAGGATTGGCGTTCTTGGCGCTCCTCATCAGCGCCCGGCCCCGCCAGAGAAGCCATTTATCCAACAACTTCTTTTGAGACTTCGGATGAGCCAAAGAAGATGTCGGAATCACTACGTATTCTGCATATGGATAGAAAGAAATTAAGAAAAAAGAACAAGACAAGAGAATCTACAAACAAGTCAGTCCTACCGGCGCTTTCGGCAAAAAGACTTAAATCCTAATTCAAGCCTCTTTAAGGCGAGAACTTCGATTAAAATCCTCTTCCAAATCACGCATCAACTTCAAATCACGAACAGAATTCCAAGGAGGATAAAAAGGAGACAAAGGAGAACACCCAACCCTAGGATGAGGAGAAGTTAGGGGTTGGGCAAATGGCAACTTGTCCGCTCTGAAGAAGTCGCCACAACCGTTTTGAGCGGCCGGTAGTGAAGAAGTTCAGCGGCGAAGAAGAAGTCACCATGAGGGTAGACTCCACAGCGAGGATTGGGGTCGAGGCAAAGGCACCGACCTACCACACCAACACTCTCCGTCTTCTCAGTGAAGCGAGGAGGCGGAAGAAATAGCAGCAGATAACCTACAAAAACCAAAAAGTCAAAGACAAATGATGCAAGAAAAAAAAAGAAGTCGAGAAAAGAAAAAAAAACTTAGGGAGGAGGACGGACGGGGAAAGCAATCTGAGGGCGAGGTGGTGGAGGAGGCATGACCTGCTCGAGATCCATCAACAACCCGGCGGACAAAGGAGCGGGACCCGGCAAGGGGTCCCAAAACTGGAGGTTGAGAAGAAGTCGGCCAGGGAGCTACATGGAGCCGAATCAAAGTTAAAAAGAGCAAAGAAGTATACACGCCAAAACCAAGAAGACAACACTCACCGGCGAAGAAGGGAGAGTTGTCAACATCCTCGACCTCATCCTCAAAAATAAGAACTCGATCCACCTTCTACCAAGAAAGAAGAATCAAGACTACTTTCCAAAAAAGAAAACAAGTCGAAAAATCAAACAATCTCTCACCTTCGAGGAAGGTTACGAAGGCCGAGGGAAGGAGAAGAACGCGCCCCGTTTACGTACCGTAGAAGAAGAAGAATCTCCCGCAAAGAAGGTCTCTTCGCACCGGCAGTAAGTCGAGGAAGGACCACCGGGCGATAAGGAACATCTTCAAGAGAAGGCTCCATCAAAGAAATACCAGGCAAAACAACTCGGCCTTCAATTACCTTATGACCGAAGCGGCCGGGAGGAGCGGGAAGAGGAGCAATCTCTCCATCAACATAAAAGAGGCATCGGCATCAAAATCCCTGCCAAAAAGGCTTCAAAAGAACAAAAGATAAGTCAGTATTAATCAAAAGTACTCGAAAAACAAAAATTCAGACAAGAAAATATAACTACAAAAGGGGAGGAGGATTGCCGGCCGAGTACTCAAAGCCAATCATGGGGACCACCGACGCTCTCTTCAAAATCTTACGGAGGCGCACAAGCACCTCACCATTAGACAACTTCGGTCGTATTCGGGAGGGATCCTCAAGCATCGAGTACTCGAAGCCAAAATGCTCCCGTGCCTTCAAAGGGCGTACTCGGCGACGAAGATAGCTTGCCACAATGGCGAAAACAGACAAGCCATTACGCTTCAAGTAACTAATCCTATCGAAGAGGGGTTGGAGAAGAGTCAACTTCGGCAGCTAGAAGTCGCTCCTTCTCCCACCGATCATTAGAAATAGGCGGGACCCCCAGTAGGTTTGGATCTTTGGAGCACGAGAACCACCATCGAGATTACCCGGCATAAAACCACTTGACCGCCAATCCTTCACGGATTCAACAAGATCGTACTCAAAGAAGTGACTCGACTTACACCCCCTCGCGGAATTGAATTCCACATCCACCAAGGGTGTGGAGGGAATCATTCGGGGGCTGCGGCTTAAGGTGGAAAAGAAAGCGGAGCAATTTAGAGAAGGAGGAATGCGAAGGAAAGTTTCACAAAAATGAACAAAAACAAAAAGGTGAAGAACTCCATTCGGGGTAAGATCATGGAGAGAGATGCAAAAATAGCGAAGAAAATGGTGAAGGAAAGAACAGGTAGGAAGACGAGCCCAGCGCGAACAAAAGAAATAAAAAGAATAATTTCCCACAGGCGAGAAGCAGGGGAACACGATGCTCACGGGGAGCAATCCAATCGGAGAATTCCTTGGATTTGGATCATCCCCCACTCCGCCCAGCTCGACCCGGATGCTTCTCCCGAGTAGTCGCGGGGAAGTTTTTTCGCGATGGCCTTCATAGCAAACAAACTCGGGATTCATTTGCTTTCGTCGACCTCCTCCTCAAGAACAGGCTTCTCAACTACCGACTTCTTGGAGGCCACCTTCTTCCTTCCCATGCAACGAATCAAAAACCCAAACTAAGAGGAGGATGTGTGGCGGCAATGCAAGAGCAAAGATTTGAGGATTTTTTTCTACGGCGCTAGGGTTTCGAGGAAGCAAAGGCAAGGTGAAAAAGAAGAACAATAACCAGCGACTAATTTATAGACCGGTCTTAAAAGGCCCACTTAAGGGGCAACGGTAAAAGGCCAACGGATACAAAGCGCGAGTAACGGGAAAGGCGCGGTAAACCCTTAAATCACGGGATAACGGTCCTTATCCCGTTACCCACCAACGTGAAAAGTATTGTGCCGTTACAAGGAAAGGTAGCTTTGCCAATATTATCATAACAAGTCGACACAAAAAGAAGACGGCCACCAACAACCCTTGATCGAAGGAAGTCAGGTCAACCGAGGCAAAACAAGTCTACTAAAAGATATACGGTCTTCATATCAATCAAAAACAAATTCGGCTCAAGGCGGACAACCATAAACTTCGAGGACAAAACAACTCGGATCATTGCGGGATCAAATATTCTTCAATATTACGAGGATACAAGGTTACAAGTCTTATAAGACCCATCGAATTCGAGAAGAAAACCAAAGCAACGGCTACAAGGAACCCGGTGGAATTACGCCATAGAAAACAATTACGCGAGAACCCCGGACAACCAAGGTGATAGCCATTGCCGACCCCGGACTACCTCCGAGGCGGTCGGGCGGCGGATCCAAAGCAACCTAGATACACCAACACGGTGCATCTAAGATCGCCAAAAGTAGCACCGACTTCTCAAACATCACATCGGGACCTCTCCGACCACAAGTTGAATCGGACCCCATGTGAACAAGAGGGCTCGGCCTCTGCGTTGGTTTGTCGCCGCTTTGCACCGCACGCCTAGAGGGCGATGCGGATCGGCAACCTTTCCACGCAGAGCATATGTCCGGCGAGTGGAAAAAGAAGAACTAAGAGTGCAAAATGACCCGGCATAAGGCACATCTCAAGACTTCTTCTACCTACGAGCGAGCCTCCAATCACAATGCTACTCGGGACTAGTGCGCCTCTAATCCCTATCTCAAGAATTCTTCTACCCACTAAATGGACCACACTTTGGAAGAACAAGAAAAAGCCCGGGGGCTGCTCCACCTCACAAACTATCATCTTTACAAAAAAAGAAGGAAGCACACTACAAGACACTGAAAAGCAACCGAGAGGGAGGTCCAATTTATAGGATCAGATCGGCGTACATACCAAGTTCACCAAGACAAAGAAGCACCGACAAGGACAATAAAAGAGGGCGTAAGGAAAGCAAGAAAGGAGCATATTCCGGGAATATTCGAGCAGTAAAAGCCTTTACACCGCCCACCGCCAACGACCAACCATAAAAAAAGATATAAAGAAGCGGTGAAAGCAAGTCACGAGCCGTTGTCCAATTCTACAAATGTAAGAATGGGACAAGAGCTCGGGGCTACAATTTCAAAGCCATCATGCTACTCGGGACCCTCCAGCTCTTTGTTCCAAAAAGCAAGAGGCTCGGGGCTACACTCATTGAGTGTGCCAATGGGCGCACGTCAATCAAAAAGCCACCACGACTACTTTTGAGGAAAAGAATTCAAGCTCGGGGGCTACAATTTCCACAGCCATCATGCTACTCACGGACCCTCCAGCTCTTTGTTTCAAAAAGCAAGAGGCTCGGGGGCTACACTCATTAAGTGCGCCAATGGGCGCACGTCAATCAAAAAGCCATCACCCGACTACTTTTGAGGAAAAGAATTCAAGCTCGGGGCTACAATTTCAAAGTCATCATGCTACTACGGACCCTCCGGCTCTTTGTTCCAAAAAGCAAGAGGCTCGGGGGCTACACTCAATGAGTGCGCCTATGGGCGCACGTCAACCAGAAGCCATCATCCGACTACTTTCAAGAAAAAGAACTCAGGAAAAGCTCGGGGGCTACGACTAAAGCAAGTCACGAGCCTTCGCCTCATTTTTTACAAAGAATTCAGAAGAGCTCGGAGGCTACGCTTAAGAAAACACACTTACAATACCAAACAGACTAAAAGCCATCGCTCGACTTCTTTTCTGACAAAAAACAACTCAGACGAAGACTCGGGGGCTACAGGGCATACACGCTCAACTTTTTCTTTTTTCTCAAGATCCTCCAGCTACTTATAAATAAGTAGCGAGAGGCTCGGGGGCTACACTCAATGAGTGCACCTACGATTGCACAAATGGAGGAAGAAGAAATCTTGACTAGACCACTTGAAGCATCACTCGGAAGTAAGGCGCTCCCCGAGTTCTACTTGAAATGCTCGGGGGGCTTGTCGATACAGGGCGTGAGCGGCTACTCACCAAAGCCACGGCTCCCGTCGGGACAAGAGCAAGAAGATCGGATCCAGTAGATTTGCGAATCAACCTAGTTAGGCGGATAGAAAGTAACCTGCCGTAATAAGAGCGTAACACTTCCTACGAGTCCGGCTAGGATTAGAAACCATAGCTCGGCTCTTTTCCTCTTATAAAAGGAGCGAGCACCCTCTTTTGTAACGGAAAAAAAGCAGACATTTAACAATACACGATCGAGAATCCAACGCAAAAGGCCAAGGCCGATTGGAGTAGAGCTTTTACTCGACGACGAGGGCTCGAACCGAGGATAAAGCGCGGTGTCTCTTGCGTGAAACCGCCCGAGTTCTAGTCGTCACGAGGTCCGAATCAAGTGCTAGGGGAAACCCGTGGCAGGCTATCGGTGGTCAAACACCGACAACGGCCTGGCAAGATACCTAGAAAAAGGGCCTTAATGTAACATAGGGTCTTTAGCTCGTGCAAATGGCGAACTCTAACAATCAACACACACTCACTTCGGCCTAACTGTAAATAAGTTGGAGTTGGAGCCGTAACCCCTAATTAGTCAAAGATGAAGGAGAGGGAAACCAATCGTGCCAGAATTAGAGAGGAGGATGAAGATGTGTGCAGAAAAAAGGTTACCCCTTAAAAACCAAACACTTCACTGCCATATAAAAAAGCTAATATAAATCGCTCCAACTTATGTGGCAACACGCAAACTATATGGGATGTATTTGGTTGCTCACCAGACGATCCTGGCAAAACAGAATTGCTGCCTAACTGGTCGCTTCGCTTGCCATGCAGTGGCTTTCAACATCCTGCATGCACCCCAACTATGGAAAAACATTCCAATTGACTCCCCCAGTGGCCAGTACGAAATCAGACATCATCCGGACACGTGATTAGGACACCCAGCCAACACCTCGTTCAGTGACAACATGGGGATTGGGTCATTGGGAGAACACTAAAGAATGACCATATACTCCCTCCGTCCCACGGTCTCTATCGTTAGAGACTCGTGCCCCCCACCCAGTCACGGAAATCGAGCGACACTGCGCGTGGGACGGAGGGAGTATGGTTTAAGAATTAAGTACGTCACATCTTGTCAAACTAAACATGAAACGTCGATTATTAATTCAGCAATCTCATTAGTATTACTAAAAATAAAAGATGCAGATTAGCAGTCTCATGATAGTAATATGCGTAAAGAGGAATTAAAGAGGAGGGAGGAATTGGAAGTCCTCATCATATGTGGCTTCCCTGTAATCATACAGGTAATCAATGCTACACGAGAGCTTTGCATGCAAAGCATGCAGCAAAAATTACAGCCCCAACCAAAGCTGGAGACTAACTAGTGTACATGTCGGCGCGTTGCAACTGCAGAGCTCGTCAATACGTGGGCACGACGCCGTCGACGCCGTAGTCCGCGTCGGCTCCCCCGGGGGCCATGAGCGCGGCCACGGCGGCCGCCGCCGAGGAGTACATCTCCTCCTCGTGCTCCTCCAGCGGGTCCTCCCCGGCCCCGGGCGTGCGCTTGGCGAAGCGGCCCTTGATGCGCGGCCGCGTCTCCGCGTACGCCTTGCGGGACGCGTACCGGATCGTCTTCTCGAACCGCCGGCTCTTGCGCTTCTCCCGGTACCTCATCAGCCGCGCCTCCCGCTCCAGGCCCCTGCTCACCACTGCCACCACCGGCGCCGCGCCAGCCGCCGCGTCGGGCACCACCGCTGCCTCCGACGAGGAGACCTGCGACAGTATAATATCCGTGTCTTTCTCGTCAGAACACTGAGATAGTCCTATGGTTCATGGAGGGTACTCGATCAGATCAGAGATGCTAGCTCACACTGTGGTTCATGGAGTGGTCGGAGTAGAAGAGCTTGGCGCCCGTGAGGTCGAGCTCTGGTGGCCCGCCCTGGACGCCGATGGTCTTGATATCGTCCATGGAGCGCGCGAAGTCGAGGTCGAGGTAGGGGTCGGAGTCGGCGAAGAACACCTCCGTGGTGGCGCCTTCCTTGTGCCCTTGGTCGGGCTCGGGGAGGAGCCACGACGCCGCCTCGGCCTCGCTGCTCCCGTCGTCGTCGGCCGCCGCCGCCTTGGGCTGCGCGGCCGCCGACGAGGCGAAGGGCTTGGGGCGTCGGCCAGCGCGCCGAAGAAGGGCGCCAGGGGGAGGCGCTCGTGGCGGCGCGCGAGCGGGTTGGCCGAGTGGATGTCGGCGTCGCAGGAGGCGCAGAGCGAGGCGGCGTCCGCGCGGCACGTGACGGACGCCGGCGCGTGCTCGCAGACCTCGCAGAGCCAGACCCGCGCGTGGCGCGACGACCCGGCGCCGTGCCCGTGCGCCCGCGCGTCGCACCCGGCGCACAGGAACGCCGCGTCCGCGCGGCAGTAGAGGCGCGCCGCCTCGCCGCCGCACGCGTCGCAGGGCCGCCCGCCCAGGCCCCAGTAGGCCGGGGCCCCGCCGCCCGGCTTCTCGTCACCATCCATCGCGCACGCAGCACCGGAGCAAGCTCTCGCTCGCCCGCCCGCGCGGCAGTTCCTAGCTAGTAGTGGCTGTCAGGACGAAGCGACTCTCAGCCAAGCTTTCCCACCCCGCTCCGGATTTGAGCTGGGGGGCCGGCGGCCCGGGCGGGTCTTCGACGCGACCGAGCGACGTGGAGGACCGGCTGACCACGGAAGTCGCCGTCCCGGCGGGTGGGTCCGGGGCCAATTTGTTCGCCAGTGCCCGTCCGCCCCGCCCACCTCACCGGCACGGCCCGCGTCTTATCGGGTTGCGTCCCGGGCCGGACCCGTGCCGTCTGCCGTGCGCAGTTAAAACGCTGAAGGCCGGACTGACTGGCGGGCTGCCGATTCGGCAGCGGCGTCGCTCTCGTGAGGTCGCGGCGGAAGGCTCTGTGGCGTGCTCGTCCTTGTCGCTGGAAAATTTGGCGGCCGTCGTGACATGGCAAGTGGGCGGGATGCGACGGGGACGGGGGTGCCGCGGCTGCGCCGTGGAGGGCCACACCGGCGACAGTTGGCACGGAGCCGTTGGCCGCCGCGATCTCGCGCTTATCTGAAAAATGGATGCTCATGCTCTCCTCTCCGGCCATGCATGCCAGGCCGTTCTTGAAAATTCGCTCTCGATCGGTACACGGAGCCACAAAGCTTCGAGGGAATCGGGCGCAGTTTGCATGGCATGATCCTGGTGGTGAGCCGTGACTTGGCATCCTGCTGAGTCTCGAGATGATGCGATGGATCGACTTGTTTCGCCATCTCATTCAGAGCTTTATCCGTCAGGTTTTCCGTCCTCTAGGTCCTAGGTTCTACTAGATCGTGGTTTCACGGCCGGTGAGACGCTGGAGCTGAGCACAAACCAAGATACCTTGAACACGACTGCAAAATTCATTTTGGATCATCTGAGGGTGAGGTTGCGGCTATACCAACTCCTGGCAATAAAAGGTCGACATGAAAAAAAGAAGAAGAGAGAATTGTACTCTGGAGTGATAGAATGCAGTGATTGATTAAAGCAGTTTGATGTCTTTTATAAACCCTGTTTGGAATCGGTTGAAAACAGATTTTTACCCGTCCAACTATGAGAATAAAAAAAATCGCCAAACACCTCGCCGTATCAATAATTCTTTTCACCGTGCATGACTTACCTACCGCGAGAATAAATTGCTAGTCCAATTTCGCCTATGGTTCCTCGCAGTGCTTGTATAACCCATCGTGTGATGACTCTGCCCGAACATTTCTCTCTCACTTTTCATTTGTCATCCCATCCCACCGTATCATACTTTCCCGTTCACATCTAACTTTTGCCATCCACATGTTTTCAATCTAAATCTAAATTTAACATGGACCATGTTATGAATCAAAAGTAGCAAAATATTGGAGCACTAGACCACGTTTTGAACAACGTGTGTCTAACCATGCTACGAAGTCTGGTTCTAAGATGTACTAAAAAACATAGTGAAGTCATCATCAACATGTCAATATATGTTTGCTATATAGTATGAAACAACAATAAATTTTGTTACCTTGCCATTCTTGTATTAAAAATGTTAGAGTGAAATACGCTAACAGTCTTTAATCATAAAGGTTGTACCATCTAGGTCTCAAACTTACAATTTGTGATTTATAGGTCCCTAAATTGTCGTGAGGCTCAACACTACTTCAAATAAGTTTCAATCTGCTACACATATCGACATGGCATACTAATTTAGCACTAATACGAATTTGAAATGCTAGCCAAAAAACAATTAAATTTACATATTAGCGCCATCTGTGTTCCTATCTTCCAAATCGCAAATCCAAGTCTAGCGACACAGTTGCCACCACTAGCTGGCGGTAACTAGCCTCTGCACAATTGCTGAACTTGGCCACTTACTAGGACCGATGGCAGGTGACACTGGGTGAGTTGGGCTCATTACCCTCGGCCTTGGAAATGGTTGGATATATGCTCGATCTGTGGTTCCTCATCTTGTTGTACATAGTTTTTAGACACCATCGATTAAGAGTAGGTAACAATGCCTCGAGGGTAAGGAATAGTGTTAGGAATGGCACAAGGAAATGATAGAGAGGAATAGTAGCAGACCCCACATATCAAGTGAGCCAGCGTCCACATCGGTGGTTTCTTGAAAACAAAGGTGATTCAGATCTTGTGTTCCCCATTTTGTAAACTTGGGGGGGGGGGTTGGAACTTGGCCATTTGGTTCAATTGGCAAGTTGGAGATATAGATCTGTAATTTAAAATTTAGAGTTCTATCAAACCAGCGTGCAAGTTTAAGTATTGTGTGCAACATATCATTATTCAATCAACGCCCGAGTCAACACGCCATGTTGACATATATAGCAAATCGTAGTCAACTCTTTTTGTCCCAAAATAATTGTCGCTATGATATTCATATTAGTTAAACCTTCTTAAGTTTTATGAGATTTTTAGCGAATATTAGCAACAGTTGTATCTCTAAATAAGTTTATTGTAAAAAATATATTCAATGATCTATTTTTATATATTTGATTAAATGCATATAAAAATATTAATATTCATAATATAAATATCATTAGATAGATATTAATTATATATAGGTTTTACTAATTCTTGGGAAGCGAGAAAGACACTTATTTTGGGACCAAGACGGTAATTCTTATCTTGTACTTCCTCAGTTCCTCTATTCCAAATCCAAAGTATAAAACATTTGACTTTTCCTACCTCAGTTTGACCATTTGTTTTATTTATAAGAATTTATAGAAAATTTAAGTTATTTTTGAAGAACTTTTATTGACAAAACAAGCCACAAACAGAAGAATGATATTTTGTAACTTTTTTAAAATATGACGAGTGGTCAAGTTTAGTATAAAAAAACCAAACATCCAAACATCTTATAAATCAAGATGAAGGAAGTAGATCCCGGAGATAAGTTTAGGCAGCCAAAATAAAAAAAAGGGGAAGTTGGAGATCTAAAGGACTCTCATCTCCCAAATTTAAAGTTAGAGACCGCCTCTATGTTTTACTCAAACTATGGTATATGTTTTTCTTTATTTAAAATTCCGTCCCACCTCTCTGAGTTTTTCGTAATTAAAAACCCCGAACAAACTGTACCCGCCATCCTCCTAATCCTAAAACCCTAGCTCCTTCGTTCCCCAAGCAAGCTAGCCATGGCAGCCGCCGCCACCGCCGCCGCCCCGCTTGACGACGCCAAGGCCAAGAATGTTATCCGCCAGGTTTGACATCTCACACAGTCTCCGATTCGTGCCGTTCCCCCCCCAATCTGTAGCGATTTCTATGATCCCAATTGAATATTTTCCCCTTCGCAGGTGGAGTTTTATTTTAGCGACAGCAACCTCCCCCGCGACGGGTTCCTACGTAGGACCGTCGAGGAAAGCGAGGATGGGTGTAAGAATTCTCTCGTCTTCATCTCCGATGATCTTGCTGTTTCATGTCGCTCTGGTGCTAATTTTGTGCTGTCTCCTTTTGGGCGCGGGGCTGGTTGGGCAGTGGTGAGCTTGGCTCTCATATGTTCCTTCTCGCGGATGAGGTCACACCTAGGTCTCGAAGGAGATGTGAAACCGGATACTGTGCTAGAGGAGACCGTACTTGCAGTTGCTGACATCTTGCGCCGTTCCACATCCCCTCCGTGTATCAGAGGATGGTAAGCTCATTATCCCTCCCTTTTCGTCCGTAAGCGTTATTCGAAATTGTGTAGTATTTAGTTAAAATTGATTTTGAATTTAGGCGGTGTAGAAGCTTAATTTCATTCAGAAGAATATGGCAATGTTCCTTTCCATTTCCAGCTATGTTCAGTACAGTAGCCTTTTCTTGAATTCTGATGATATTAGACTTAGCCTTACATTATGAACTATCATTGAATCACCTGGTCAAGTACTGAAATGGACATTTGCTGCACTGTTCAAATTTTAAAAAAGTGCTCACTTTAGTTGGATTGTAGTATGGCACCAGTAATTTGGTGCTTATATCCTGTATTATTAATGTTCAATCTGTATTTACCACAGGGAAGAAAGTTGGTAGGTCTAAGGAGTTGTTGAAGCCAGATGAGGTTATAGAGCAAGTGGACTCTAGGACAATTGCTGTATCACCCTTCCTTATAATGTAAAACTGGAGGAAGTCGAATCTTTTTTTGCTCAGTGTGGCAAGGTATGCTATATGTCTGTTAGCACTGAATGTTGCATCTAAAAGTAAGGGTAAAAGACTAATCATCACAGGTGTCAGCAGAACTTATATGCAAATAGGAAAGTGATACATAAGATAGGAAATGTTTCCCAATGCTAGATGATTAGACATTCAATATTGTTATGGTTGATAATAGCGCTAGGTTCCCTCATCAACCAGGGGTTTGCCTGTCGCAGCAGGCTTTGGCCATGCTGGTCATTTTGAGAACTTTGATCTATTCTTGCTTGATCCCTGACCCTAAACAAGCATAGGCTGCATTTAAAAAAGAGGCCATCTAGCTAACTTAGAGAACTAGAAACTGACCTCTAGATTTTTCTATTACAAACTGACTAGATAACTTACCTAAACTAACTTTACGTATTGTAGAGAATAATTCTTTGAGCTGGAAATGTACTGAATGAACTCACATCTTTGAGGCTATGCATCAGGGGTCAATATGATAAACTGGTGTATTAGGCCATTACCATTCTAATACTAGATGTTCATTAATATTACAATGTGAATAGTAAATACTGCTAATATTATTTGTATGTGTACTATTTTGCATTACAGGTAAATAGTGTGAGGCTACCTCGACATGTTTCTGACAAAAGGCATTTCTGTGGCACTGCTTTAGTTGAATTTTCGGACGAAGATGAAGCAAAAGGTGTTTTCGAGAAAAATCTTGTTTTTGCTGGGGCAGACCTGCAAATAAGACCAAAGTAATCCAACTACTAGTTCAACTTATTTTCTTATGAGGTGCCATCTATTAGTTAGAAAATGCTGTGTTCATGCTTTTGAGTTTCACCAATAAAATTATTCTTTTTATATCTTGAAAATGCCCCCACCCCCTTGGCTGCATTCACTAAAGGATTGGGGAGCTTGAGCAGGTTCTCATTCACAGGCCACTGGCACACTCCCCAAAAAAATATTCTCCTAGCTGTTCTATTGTTTGTTTTTATGGGAATGTTGCTTTTATGGTTGCAGTTCTTTATGCTACAAATGTTAAGCTGTTTTTTCTGGTTGAATGATTCCAAAATCAGCTCCTATTATTTTCAGAATTTGGACTTTATTGACTTTTTTTTAACACACTTTTTGAGTTTATCTGTATAACAATGTATATCCTGTATCCTATTATGAAATATTGTAGGAAAGAATTTGATACTGAAAGAGAGGCAAAGAAAGAAGCATATGAAAAGTCACATCCTAATAAGAGCGGTCATGGTGAAGGGTAAATACTCTCTACCTAATATGTTTCTTATTTATAATTTCTTCTCATTTCAATTAACATCATGATGCATCAATATTGGTTATAGCTACCCAAAAGGTCTGATTCTGGCCTTCAAGCTGAAGAAAATTGCAGTTGATGGTGAGGCAGAAAAAAAAAATGGTGGAGGCAAAGTAGATGACACTGACCTTACCAAGAGTGAAGGAGCTTCCGATGCTACAGAGAAATCTAGTGTAGAGAATGAAGAGAAGATCCCTGAGAATAAAGGCAATGTGAGTGAGGAGCAGTCAGATGCCGTTGAGGAATCGAAGGGGTATCTGCTGGGGAAACTTCACAATCTGTTGACAAGGATGATAAAAGCCCTTCAGATAATGATCAAGATAGAATCTCTAGGGAAGATTTAAAAAGAAGAATTCACTAAATTTGGCACAGTGCGGGTAATATATATTTACTTTTGCTCTATACCATTAGTTATCTGTTGATCTTTCACACTTTTTATTTTCATTATGAAACTATGTGAGACCTGCAAGATACCCTTTTATTCTGGGATTGTTGCATCACCATACTTTCAATATTAAACATCATGATAAAACAAGCAGATAAATGAGGAAGTTCAAACTTTATGATTTATTGATATTTATATTGTGTTCATAGTCACATCTGCCTTTCACATTCATTTTGTAATGTGTAACATCTTCACAACCTTAGGAAATACTAGAACAGACAGATTTCTGTTTCTATTTTCTTAATAAAAGCACAGGCATATTTCATGTTTCCTTTCATCATTTGCAATAAGCAATCACAATCACCTATGTGGTTGGGGTTGTGAAACTATTGAGAAATCATAAGTTTGAGTTTGGTTTATTTTACATATTTTCTGTAGGAAATATTGTGAGAATGTTATCTCGTTCATTTTTGCTTGACAGCTTCTATTGAAGTACTCATAGGCTGAAGTGGTAGGATCGTAGTTTATAAATCACAATATCCAGTTCATCTAAATATCAGCCATGAATCACATTATGATTTTGTTTGATTGAGGTTTGTGTTGGCTTTGCAAATATTATCTTATCTACTTTAGTTCATTTCAGTTAAATAGAGCATATAACCTGTGACCTAGACAATAATAAGTATATATCAAAACTGAATTTGATTTAGGTATTTAAATTTGCAGATCCAGTTTAATTTTGGGATGATTTGAATTCTTACTTTAAACTGCTGTTTGTATGCACAAATTTGTCTTCACCAAAGGAACATAATGCTAATGGCATTATGCATGCATATGCAATTTTGTATGTCTGTAGTGTACCATCTAGAAGTTCTTTAAATAGAGTTTCTTTTATCACATAGCATACTTGATACCAGACTGTCTTATTGGCCTTTTTTTCCTTGTGAAGTATGTGGACTTCAGCATTGGTGAAGATTCTGGATTCATTCGGTTTGAGGATTCCACAGCAGCTGACAAGGCCCGTGCATTTGCAGCCATTGCAGATGAAGGTGGTTTGACTATGAAAGGCCACATAGTCACTTTGGAACCTGTGTCTGGTAAAGAAACTTCTCTCAGTTGACACTAGTTTTCTTATTTTTTGGCCTGATAGCTTCTATCATCTGGTTTTGTAGTTAAATGTGTGACAGCATGAATATGAAATAAAAGTATTTTGATCCGAATATGAGTGCTATGCTTGAATCAGATTGTAAAATACCTTGAAATAGTTCCATTGATATTCTCTGTACTTTTTAAATACATTTAGCCATTCATCATTTTGGTTAAGCTAGCGCACCATATCCAAATGCTATACTCAAATCACTTGAATGATAGATAACTTTCCAATCATGCAGGTCAAGCCGAAAAGGATTATTGGAGTGCAATTCGAGGCGGCCAGGAGAAATATAAAGATAGCCGAAACAACAGAGGACGGTATGATCTACTTGCCATGTTTCTTTGTTGGGGTTGTTCCCAGTTCTGTTCTCCCTCTGTTAGTCTTTTTTTTTTTTATCTCATGCACATTCAAGTTTTAAAGAGAAGAAAAGAGTTACATTTTACTTGAAACTGTCTGGACTTTTTTTTTGTCTTTTGAATAAAAAACATGACCAAACTAGATGGAAATAGGTGTTTTTTCCCTTTTAAAAGTAGGCATCCAAATTTGAGTTGAAGAGGACTCGAACCCGGGTAGTTTGGATGCATGACCCCCACCCTACCAGTTGAGCTAGACTCACTTCCGCTTTCTCTTGAATAATTTTATCATGGAACTGAATTTGCTAACAGTAATATTGATCCCACCATCAGAACTGATCTTGTATAATTTGCATACTACAATCTTGATTTGTTGGAAATTGTAACGAGGGAAACTTGCTTGTCATACAGTGCAAAGTACTTCCTCCTTTCCAAAACTTGGGTCGTTTTAGTTTTTTTCTTAAGTCAAACTTCTCTAATCTTGACCATCTTTATTCATAGGAAAATACATTAACTTCTACAGTACCAAATAAAATCTACTATCAAGACATTTCATTATGGATTGAAAGAAACGAATCTGGTTTTATATACTTGCCCGAAGTTAAAGAAGTTTGACTTGACAAACCATGGCTACTTGCATTTTAAATTGCAGAGAGTAGGATACACCATGGTGCATTTGTTTTGTCGATTCATTCTCAAATGCCACATTTAGCATTGTCAAACAGATGTGAAAAATAATGATGTGGTTCATATTATGCAAACTTTCCAGAGACTGGAAGAATAACAGAGGCGGAAAGCAGTTTGGTGGTGGGAAGCGGGGGCGCCACTTCGACTCCCGTGACAGGGCCTCCAATAAAGCTCAGAAAGTTTAGATGCAAGATAGATTAGTCTTTATATAATATATATGATGAGGAAAACATATATATGCTGCGCTGCTTCCATGGAGGTGCATTTGTTTTTTATGTTTATTTGCTCTTTGTGAATGTTGGCATGAACTTTGAAAAACAGACTATGAACCATGAGGCATGCTGATAATGAGATTTGCGTAGTGGAAAATTTTGGAAAATTTGGTGCACGAGGGGTATCCTCGAGTTGGAAGACAAGTTCTTTTAAGATTTATAATCTACGGAGCTCCAAGGTCACAACTCTTATCCTGGTTGCGTCACGCCGCCAATAAATTGCTGCTCTCCCGTTGCTCTGGCTACTGTTCAGTACTGTATGTGGGACCGGCGGCCACTGTTCACTGTTCACGTGGGTCCTACCACTGTTCATGTGGGCCTCACATACACTATTCATTTTGATTTTTTTTGCCTAGCTCCATTTTTTCTCCTCTTTGGACCGGCGCAGCATAGCGCGCCCATCGGGCTAGTATGTCTGATGATGGTGCGATTTCGCGTTGCGGCCTTTGCTGTTTGGTTGAGATCAATACACTTGTGTCACAGGGTTCCTTCTAGACCTGATCAAGGCGTCAGGTAAGTTCGGTTGGGCTGACCTGATCAAACGTCAGGTCAACCGGTTAGGCTGAAAAAAAATTTGATTGTTTGAAATCTTTGGACCGAGTCCAACATACTGGCAAGTTGTGTTGGGCAATTTCTCAAGTTTTTTTATTGATTTTAGCACTTTGGGTTGGGTTGGGCCATGGGTTAAAAATCTTGGCCCTAACCTGATCCACCGCACTGTTAGATTGGGCTTTTCTGGGTGGGTCAGGTCAGGTTGGTCGGGTCGGGTCCGGTCTCCGGTGGCCTATGAATAAGTCTGGAATCCAAATAATTCGTGCACCCATGTAAGACGGCAAGATAAAAAATTATTTTTGTCAAATCAAATGAAAGTCAAACACAAAACTATACAAATGAATATATTTTACATGTGTGAGTATTTGCAAAATAAGTAGGTAATGTTTGAGGCTTTGAGTATGCGTTGTATTTCCAATATTCTTTCTTTTTGCATGCAAGTCCACTATTTTCTGTGTGTTTGATTCAGTTTTGCCACAAAATTCTCAAACCTGAGAGGATAATTTCAGCACGGTGCATTTGTTTTACCGTCGACGAAATGCACTGACCATTGGGCTTTGGGCTATGATCAATGTTCCACGTTTGGACTACTATATGATTCATCAGTGTACCTGTGGACTACGGTACGGTTTTCGAAGTATTCCAATCTATGTTTGTTTGTTTTTAGAAAAATGTTTGTTTTTATTTATATACACATGATTTTGGATTTTGACAAAGTTTCCACACTGCAAAAGAGGGTCGAAATTCAGCAGCCCACGAGAGCCCAACTGTTTTCAGCCCAGTTGCCATCCCATGATGTGACGAATGAAACCCTCTCGCGGCCGTGAGCACGACAGTATTAAGGCGCGGGCGCCACCACGACCACGAACGGCGCCAGCCGCCACCTATCTCCCCGCTCCCGCCGCTCCTCTCGCCTCGCCGCCAAAATTTTCCCCGGAAATTTTCAAATCATCTCTTCCGTGGCACGGCGCGCCTCGCCGTCTTCTCCTTCCCTCGCAAGCCAAAGCCAGGGCAGGCGCCAATCCGTCAAATCCCATTTTGAATTTCGGATTCAAAATCTCCCCCAATTCCCTTCCACTCCCCTATAAATCAATCCCACCGCCGCCCCTCTCCACTCACAATTCCCACCGAAATCCTCCAATTCCCCACCCCTCGAATCTTCCACCACCTCCGACGATGCCTTCCGCGCCGGCGCTCGTTCCCGCGTGCGACATGGAGGAGCCGCTGCTGGCGGAGTCGTCGGACCGCTTCTCCATGTTCCCGATCCGGTACCCGCAGATCTGGGAGTTCTACAAGAAGGCGGTGGCGTCCTTCTGGACCGCCGAGGAGGTGGACCTCTCCGCGGACGCGCGCCACTGGGACGCCGCGCTCTCCCCCCGACGAGCGCCACTTCATCTCCCACGTGCTCGCCTTCTTCGCCGCCTCCGACGGCATCGTGCTCGAGAACCTCGCCTCCCGCTTCATGTCCGACGTGCAGGTCGCCGAGGCGCGCGCCTTCTACGGCTTCCAGATCGCCATCGAGAACATCCACTCGGAGATGTACTCGCTGCTGCTCGAGACCTACATCCGCGACGGCGCCGAGAAGGACCGCCTCTTCCGCGCCATCGAGACCGTCCCCGCCGTGCGCCGCAAGGCCGACTGGGCCATGCGCTGGATCGACGGCGGGGAGCGCTTCGCCGAGCGCCTCGTCGCCTTCGCCTGCGTCGAGGGCATCTTCTTCTCGGGCTCCTTCTGCGCCATCTTCTGGCTCAAGAAGCGCGGCCTCATGCCGGGCCTCACCTTCTCCAACGAGCTCATCTCCCGCGACGAGGGCCTCCACTGCGACTTCGCCTGCCTCCTCTACGACCTCCTCCGCGGCAAGCTGGACGAGTCCCGCGTCCGCGAGATCGTCGCCGACGCCGTCGACATCGAGCGCGAGTTCGTCTGCGACGCGCTCCCCGTCGCGCTCGTCGGGATGAACGGCGGGCTCATGAGCCAGTACATCGAGTTCGTCGCCGACCGCCTGCTCATGGCGCTGGGCCACAAGAAGATGTACAACGTCGCCAACCCCTTCGACTGGATGGAGCTCATCTCGCTGCAGGGCAAGACCAACTTCTTCGAGAAGCGCGTTGGGGAGTACCAGAAGGCGTCAGTGATGTCCAGCCTCAACGGCGGCGCTGCTGCGAACCATATCTTCAGCATCGACGAGGACTTCTGAGTTCACATTTGTGACAGCGCGCTTAATTTATTGCTCTGATAATCTCATAAGTTATTGTGCCTTTTCTTGCATGGTAGATGTAGTAGAGGTAATTAGTGCTCTGGATGATGCAAGATGGTGTTTCAGTTGCTGTGTTCCTGTTCGTCAGTAATAACATCTCAATATACAACGGTTGTTAAGCTGCTGTGCTCATGGACTCATGGTGTCTGCAATCCCTGTGGAACTCATACACTCGCCTGCAGCAACAAAGCTAGTAGCCAATTCCAAATTTTGATAAAAAAAAAAAAATCTTTCCATAACCTGCCAATCTGCCATATAGGGTTTGGTGAAACTGAATGAACTCACCCACAGTATCGAAGTTTTGTACTATCACACTGAAAACAAACATTTTGAGGGAAAAAACAATTCTTCTTTCCTTAGGCCTTATTTAGATGGTGAGAGGAGAGAGATTGAAAAGTCCTGAAGACTTCGTTTTTATTTGGTAAATATTGTCCAATTGTGGTCTAACCAGGCTCAAAAGATTCGTCTCGTGATTTACAACCAAACTATGCAATTAGTTATTTTTTTTATTTATATTTAATGCTCTTTACATGCGGCAAATCATTTGTGAGAGGAGAGAGATTGAAAAGTCTCAGAAGCATTTCGTTTGTATGTGGTAAATATTGTCCAATCATTGGCCCAACTAGGCTCAAAAGATTCGCCTCGTGATTTACAACCAAACTCGTGCAATTAGTTATTTTTTTTATTTATATTTAATGCTCTTTATATACGGGTATAAATTGATGTGATGGAGAGAGAGAGTGGAAAAAAACTTGCAAGTTTTGCAGGTGCATCTAAACAAGGCCTTAACCTATCATATAGGCATCGCAATGAGTTGTTTCGATCGAAATTGTTTCTTTAATCTATCGCATGGGGGATGGGGTGAACAAAATACGCTCCAGCAGATTTCCTTTGTTTTTTTTCCTTGAACATACTTCCTCTATCCCAATATACTTGACGTTATAGAGTTCAAAATTTGTTTCAAATTGCTTGACGTTGTAGCCTCAACCATCCGAGCTGACCTCGCCCAGGCCTACGAGGCTGTCCATCCATCGCATCATGCTCCTATCGTGGTTTCATCAAACCAATAAAAATAAGGTAGAAAATGGAGCAAGTAGCGGCTGCTAGTGGTGCTCTCGTTTTGGTTCTTGTACCCCCTTTGCCACCGTATCATAAATAGTACAACAATATTGCAGAAGCTGTCATTCGGTTGTAGGGGCTTTTACGTCTTTCGGCTTTAACCTTGGTAACCGCAGCAGGTTCCAAAACGTCCTCTATAATGGGACAGAGGAAGTAATATTACAGGGGACGAGGTGCTCATATGAATCCTTTTTCTCAGTCTAATGGAAAAAATTCGGTGCGTGACGTCCGTACGCTGCACTGTGCGGATGCTCCAGCCAAACGGCGACGCGTGGATCGTCTCGGACTCCCGGACTCACGATTCGAAGCCACAGCTGAATTCCTTTCAGCTCGTTGTCTAGCTGGCTTGAGCTCGCCATCGTCGGCTTCCCGGACTGTAGTAGATGAAAAAGGCCGCAATTACACAGCGGCGTATCACGGGCCGCTGTCATCACGCATGACAAAAAAAAAAACTCAATCCAAGTATTAACTAAATTCAATCTTCGCTCTGAAAATTCACTATTTGTTTTAAAAAAGGTTTCAATCATCGAGTACATATGATAGTCGGCAGGAGATGATTAGTAGGTAAATTTAGGACATACTTCCTCGGTTCTTTTTAAGTGTTGCTTGTGCTTCCCCGAGAAATAACTGTCGGTAATTTCAATGTATAATAAAAATCATCAATTAGTATCATCGGAAAGATCTTTAGATCTAGTTTTTTAACAAATTATTTGGAGATATAAATATTGTATATATTTTTTACGAATCAAGTCAAACTTGTAGCACGAACACCCAAAAAGCGACACTTAAAAGGGACGGAGGGAGTATCTTAGTTCAAAAAAAATTCACACTATAATCTCTTCTAATTAGAAGTAGTCTGATCTCAGAGACAACTTTTTATGGTGCAAAGTAGCATCTTAACCAAGACACCATAATTATATATTCTCATCGAAATATAACTTTCTAGCAGACGAGGACATTGCGGCATCTTACTGAACTCCGAGTAAAAGACCTGTAAATCCTCCTTAGATATAAGGTGCAGAAGCATATCCATCTTCGAACGGTGCGGAAGGCATGGTTGAATCATTGGTAAAGTTTGAAATAGCACTAGTACCAGCACTGCCAGCAGCATAAGGGTCCTGCGCATGGATATGAAATTAAAATTTTCCTCTTACTAAATAAAATAGGAAAAAAATAATGAGTAAAATTCATGACTTACGATTGATTGGCCCAGATCAGCACCCGTATCTCTATTTTCTGTAGCCTGATTTGTATCTCCTATACACACAAAGATCAAAATAAGACAAATTACGATAAAAGTAGGAAAACGCCGGAAACAAAATAAGCTAGAAAAAGATTGGATCCGTCTGTACCTTTCTTCTGAGCGCTCTTTTTCTTTTCGTTGTATTTTTTCAAGTATGTTTGTCACCCGTTTTTTCTTTGGTCCTTTTACCACTTGAGGAATTTTAAATGATATTCTACTTTTCAATGGGCCTGTTGCACAGTCAGTAGCCACTAGGGGAACCTCATCAGATTTCTCTTTTATCTTGCTCAGAGAAGCATCTGCTTGTAAATCCAATTTTTGCATGGCTTTCTCCAAATCACGAAGAAGTTCTCTTGACATTGAACACTTCAATGCTATGGATGTCGCCAATCGTGAAATACGTGCAGCCCATGTTTTGTTACTTTCCGCCTCACTTTCTTGTTTGTCAACATAGAATCCTCTTTTTGCATATTTTATCTATCTTCCCATTATATATTGTGGTGGCAAATTAAAAACATCATTTGCATTTAAGACTTTCAAGGCGTGCTTGCACAATATACCTGCAAGATAAAAAGTCAATTTATGTCCAATCATATTATATTAGAAATTTACAGTAATTGGAAAATGTGAGTACATACCTATAGATTCAAACTTTCTGCAAGAACACATAATAGTCATATCTACAGAGCTGAATTGAACTGTTGCTCCATGATTGGAGTACATATGTGTAACCTCATATATCAAGATTGACCCATCGGTTTGTAACAATTTCCAAGAAAATGAAAATTGTTCTTTAAACTCTTCCTCAAACTCTGAATACATCCTTCTTGTATATGATTCAGCTGCTGTCTTTAACATAGGTAAATTTGGGATGTAAGTAACCGGAGTTTTTCAACATGAATTAAAATCTGCATCTAACTCATTTTCACGAAGACTAAGCTGAAACCTTATCACATTCTACAAGAAGTTCCGACACCCAAGTCTCCTCCGAAATCTTTTCTTAAATACATTATTCATACCTTCGCTTCTTTGTGTCGAGTTCATATCAGGC
The DNA here is from genome assembly GCA_015844335.1 of Chrysopogon serrulatus. Taxonomy (NCBI): domain Eukaryota; kingdom Viridiplantae; phylum Streptophyta; class Magnoliopsida; order Poales; family Poaceae; genus Chrysopogon; species Chrysopogon serrulatus. The sequence continues at coordinate 21,770 of JADLZL010006341.1, forward strand.
CGTAAAAAGAGTCACGATAGACAGCAGCCCACTTTTCCCTCAAATCATATAAATTTTTCATCCATTGGTTATCCTCAAGCCCATACTTCGACAATAATTCATTCCACTTCTAAATGAAAATAGCTTCGGATCTGTCTTCATAGACGCATCTCTTAAAATGTGGTAGAAACTTATCTGGATTCTTATTAATTACATGCCCCAAATGTTTAGCAGCATTGACATATATATGAAACAAACAAAGATGATGGCTGGTATTTTGAAATACATAAGCAATTGCTCCTGCCATGGCTGCATCTTGATCGGTGAAAATTGTGCTTGGATGCTTACCCGACATGGCTGTTAGGAAGGTTTCAAAGAGCCAAACAAAAGACTCAATAGTCTCATTGAATATCAACGCAGCCCCAAAAATTATTGTTTGCTTGTGGTGGTTGGTTCCAAGAATAGGAGCAAAAGGCAATTCAAACTTAATAGTTCGAAATGTGGTGTCAAATGACACAACATCACAGAAGCATGCATAATCCATGATAGACATCCGACCAAAAAAAAAAAAAAATTGGCTATACGACCATCTTCCTCATCTATGTCAATTGCATAAAAAAAAATGTTGGATCCTCTATTTGCTTATTCTTCAAGTATTCCAACAATGTTTTTGAATCATTAGATTCTAGGTACTTCTTTTGCGCTCACGACCAATTTCATTATTACAACCCATCCTTGATAATGGCACTGTGTCTGCCCCTCCATAGAACACCTTCATGAACTCATACAACTGGGCTGGCTTTATCCCGACTTCCCTTATCTGACCAATTAGCATTTTATGCCTTACGTAACACGTCGTTGGGACTTCAACTTATGCAACTTATTTGGACTAGCAAGATAATGATTGTGCTCAAGTACAACCTTCTGCACTCTCCAAATTCCCTCTTTGCTAACACTGAATCGAACACGAGCATCACACCCTATCCTTTTTGATAATATCCTTCGTCGATGATGACTTTTTTGATATATAGATGTCCTTCTCAACGAGCTGTATGGCCCTTTCTAATACTGAACCCAACCTTTCCGGCATAGGCATTGTACATATCATAATTAAGCTTTGTCCTCTGAATCAAAAGTCATCCCAATTTCAAGAACAATCAAATTTTCTTGAATTTTATCAACCTCCTATTGTAAAATAGAGTGACAATTAAAGTTACGTAACCATTAATTCACATATGAATTTTTTACATGCCTATATAACAAATGAACTGACATCACGTACTTGATCTGCTGCTTCTGCCATTGGTTCGGGTAACTCAGAAGGCGATTCTGTGACAACGGAGGTTAATATAGGCATGCTAATCGCATTCATGTTCTCCTGCACAGAAATATATATTTAACCATTCTATGTAACAACTACACCAACCGAAAAATATAGCATGCGTATAATAATGTATTTATACCTGCAGTGCATCATCATAACTATTCTCTGAGGAATTTACTTTTGTCCGAGGGTCATCACCATCTGGAATATCAACAATACCCGAAGCGTTTGCCTCCATTCAAGGGCCTGTTTGAATACCCTAAAATATAGCTAGCTAAAATTTCAAAAGTAAAACTTTAGCTAGGCAGCTAAACTTTTATTTTGGGGTGTTTGGATGCTCCAGCCTAATAGACTGCCTAAAGTTTAGCTAGCATGGCTAAACCTAGCTAAAGGTTTGGAAGCATGCAATCTAAAGTTTAGTTGGTGATGGCCTTACGTATGCAATCGATGGCCTGCGTGGCTGCACGTCGATTGTGCTGCTCGTTGCCGCCGGTCTCCTATATCTTCGATTGGATTTTTTTTTTGTCGCGCTACGCGTGATGGCGGCGGCCGTGTTGCATCGCTATGACTGCGGCTTTTCCCATCTACTATTGATCAAAACAGCCGAGCTGCCGTTGCGAGCCGACGAGCCAAGAAATTGTGATGTCAGGAGCCTTGCCCTTGCGTGCGGGAGGCCGAGCCAGCTGAAAGAAGTCTAGGCCACGTGTCGCCGTTTGGCTGGAGCATCCGCACGATGCCGTGTACGGACCATACGTACTGAATTTTTTCCAGTCTAATTGAGCTGTAAGAACCGAGTACTCCGTGCCACGCAATGCGTTCTTCCTATCAGAGTCTTCTATTCGCTAACAGAGGCTTTTTCGTCATGGGATAGTACAATTTTTCGATCTGTTGGTCCTGAAGCTGGTTGGTTCTTTTTGCTCTTTACGATTTAGAAAACTCACGGACATGTTTTTATCTGAGACGATTAAACATGAAAAAAAATGTCATCAATTACAAACTATGGTCATGAAAAACAAGCTGCGTTGGTACGTTTTTATGAACAGAAATAAAAAAATTTTTTTTGTGACTGGAAATAAAAATGTTTATGATGCGACAGAATGTAAAATTTGCACCGTCAATTTCAAATTTTCAATACGTTTTGGAGTCAGACTTGCACTTTAATCATATGAGCATAGGATGAGTCACTAAACCAATTAAGATATTTATCTTTAATTCACACTGCTATTATTAGTAAGACTAGTCATCAGAAAAAAAAAGAGGAACTTTTATGCTTGCGGGAGTGGAGGGACACAAGAGAGAGAGAGTGATGAACAGATGGACGAAGAGAGTGAAATACATAAGAAATATTATTAATAAATTAGGTGGATGATCCTACTTGAAGCCTTGATTCATGGCCACTGCAGGAAGCAAATCTTCGAAGAAAATAAAATGGTAAATTTCCTATGGGACACAGCATCGTCATGGACACTGCTCAATCGTGTCTTTGCCTATATGGATAGGGCCCAAACCAGAAATCCCGTCTCGTAGGCCCAACATACCGGCGCCTCATCAGTGACCACACGTTCACGGCCCGAAGACGCTGGAGGCGACGACACAGCCGCAATCGCCGAACAGACGGTGCTCTGCGTGAGCGTGACGCATCCGGCGCCGGGGACCGCCAGCCGGCAGCCGACAAAGAGCCGGTAGTGGGCTGTGGCCGGCTATCTACATCTTCAGCGAGGAAGAGCACGGCTGTCGCTTTTGGCAGTGTCACGCCCGACGCCAGGGAGTGACGATGAAGAGGAATACGTATTCGATCTAGCCATAACGTATTTGTAATAGTTTGCTTCATTTACTTTGTATGTCATGTGGACCCCAGTGGGTCGGGATTGTAAGGCACAAAAGTGCCGGTATGCTTGTATCGACATATCTCGGACTATCATATCAATCTATTCTGGTCGCCAAGGCAGAGGGGTTAACCTCGCCGGCGCCTTAGATATCGACTCCCTTTTGCTCACGCCGCGGCAAACACGCCGCCCGGCTAAGGGTGTGACAAGTGGTATCAGAGGCGTCGATTCCTCGGCGCAGTAGGTTCGGCGGTTTCGTTCCGACCCACGCTAGTTATCCCAACCACCACCGCCGCCACCTCATCGCCGCCGCCACCTTCGCCGCCCGGCACCTTCCACCCACCCACACCGCCCACAAACCAATCCACACGGATCCGACACAAACCCCCACACCAATCCTTGCCCGAGTGTGTTTGATCTTCACTCGTAATACCGGCGGCAAGGTTGATTTCGCGTCCGGCCTACGGCGACATGCGAGATCCTCAGAGGTCCAGCTAACGGCTGAGGCTGGGTCAACACAATCAAGCGGTTTTCGGATTCGGGGACGCCACTACACCTCGGGGAGCAACCGGATTCATCGTCGACAGCTTTGTTCGGCGGGGGACTACATCGACAATCCTACGGTTCGGGGCGAGAACCACAGTGAGCCTTCATCACTTTTGCTTTCTAGTAACGTCTTTCCGCTTGGATACGGGACGAGGGTTGCGGGGCGATTGTTCCGTGTAAAATTCCGTAGTCTGCGTGTTCAATTGCGTTGAGGAGAATTTGGCGGGGAAACGTCCGACGGTTTGGGTTGCAAGATTCCATTCTTGTGTAAAATCCCTCGGCCGCACATCGTTTCGGGAGTTGGGTTTGCTGCAAGCACGAGATAGGGGAGGATTCGTCCAAGCCTGTTGCTTGAGCATATTATTGATCTGTTGTTCAAGTTGGGTTACCACGGCGCCACCAAAGCCTTCAAATATGACGAAGATATTATGGACACCATGTCCGGAAGCGGAAGATGAGAATTCCCGTTGGGATCGGATGATGCGTCAATTTGATCTCTTATTCACACAAGTCTCTCGAAATCGCAAGGTCCAAAGAACAACTCAAGACCCAAATGGATATCGGGGTGCAAAGAATGGATCAAGATTCACCTGAACAAAGATATGATAGCCCAACAAGTCAAAGCTAATGGCCAAGCTGTAGCTCAACTCACTATGAGGCAATTTGACCGTGAGGCACAGTATGATGAAAGTGAGGAAGTATCAGTGGTGTTTGAAGAAGAACCACCCTTCCAGAATATCTTTGCCAAAAACAAAGCAGCCCAAAAACCTGAACCTTTTACCAAACCTGAGCCCAGCTACAAACCAGAACCACCACCAAAGCCTGAACCCAACTACAAACCCGATCCTTCCAAAGCCAAAAAACAAAGATTCAAACAAGAGAAATCAAACCGGTTTCCACACCAAGCCATGCCAAAGATGTATTTTCCCACCTTTGATGGCACCAAGCCAAAAGTTTGGATGGACAAATGCAAGAATTATTTTGAGCTGTATGAATTACCGTAGGGCATGTGGATAATCTGCAGCCACACTTCATTTTGAGGGCAATGCTGCTATGTGGTACCGTGCATACAAACGGAATCACATGGTTACCATTTGGATGGTGTTTTGTGAAGTCAGTGGAAGAAGAGTTCTGGTTCGGATGATTTCGGAGCATCTATGAATGAACTACTGCAGCAAAAACAAACAGAACGGTGGAAGAGTACACCACTCAGCTTCCAAGCATTGCAATTTGACATCACAATGCATGATTCTCACTATGGTGACAAGTTCTTTACACCACAATACATTCTGGGCCTCAAGGAGGATATCAGAGGAGCGGTAGAAACACAAATGCCATCAACAGTCCTCAGAGCATCCATCATTGCAAAGGTACAACAAGGTGTTTGTGACAGTAAACAAATCCAAACACCCAAAGACATCACAGTTTGCCAAACCATATAACCGACCAAGAGGCGACACGGGACAAGTTTCCAAAAGCAGTCCACTATGGAAGGACAGGCAACTCAGGGACCATAGAAAGCTACATGGCCTATGTTTCAACTGTGGCGACAAGTTTGTTCCAGGACATTTGGAAGTTTGCCCCAAAAGGAATAGACCACAACCCCACAACAATGCCATAGTTGCAAATGATTTGGACAGAGAACTCAGTGATGATGTTTTGAATGAGTTAGCAGCTGAGGATGCACTACAAGAGGAGTTTGGGCAACTGTCAATCAATGCTCTCACTAGTACTGATCACACCAACTGTATCAAACTAAAGACCAGAGTTAAAGACAAAGTGATGCTGGTCTTAGTTAACAGTGGAAGCTCCCACAGCTTTATTAGCCAACAATTTGTGGATATGGCACAGCTGCAGACAACACCTATGCCACCCAAGAAGGTGAAACTTGCAAATGGCACAACCATTCTGGCCAAGGAGACAGTATCTTAGCTCCAATGGTACTGCCAAGGAAACACTTTATGCAATGATATGATAGTACTAGACATGCACCCATATGATGCAATTCTAGGATTTGACTGGCTTCAAGCCCACAGCCCTATGCAGTGTGATTGGGAGCACAAAACCTTACAATTTGTGGAAGCAGACAGAACAATCAAGCTCCAAGGTCTTCTGGACTCTACCATACAGTTGCATTCAATATCTGCAACCAAGATTTACAATGCAGCAAAGGGAAATGATATTTGGGCATATGTCTTGGTGGACCACATACATACATCAGCCTTACCAAAATCCTCTGAAACTTTGCCAACCCCTCCACCTCCCATTCAAGCACTTCTGGATCAATACCAGGATGTGTTCAATAACCCACAAACACTGCCACCCCAAAGAACCTATGACCATGCCATACCTTTAATTCCCAATGCCATGCCTATCAACTCTGGACCTTATCATTACTCCCCCTGCCACACAAAACTGAAATTGAGAAACAAGTTCGGGAGTTTTTTTCGCTGTGGCTGATTGCCCATAGCCACGCCCCCATTTGCTTCCCCCTGTGTTATTGGTGAAGAAGAAAGATGGAACTTGGAGATTACGTGGATTACGTAAAACTTAATGATATCACTGTGAAGAACAAATTTCCTATGCCCATCATTAAAGAGATCTTGATGAACTAGTGGCTCAAAATTCTTCACCAAATTGGACATGAGAGGGTACCACCAAGTGAGGATGCTCCCCGAAGATGAACACAAAAACAGCCTTCAAAACACACCAAGGGCACTACCAATTCAAAGTTATGCCCTTTGGTTTGACAAATGCCCCCCGCAACTTTTCAATGCCCGATGAATCAAATCCTCCAACCCTTTCTCAGAAAAGTCGGTTTTGGTTTTTCTGGATGACATCTTGATCTACAAATATACACTCTCGGATCATACCAAGCATCTAACCGAGGTTTTGGCTGAATTAAGAAGGCACAAGTTGTATTTGAAAGAAAGCAAGTGTTCATTTGCAACACAAAGCTTAGGGTATTTGGGCCACATCATCTCAGACAAAGGAGTCTCTACGACCCCCTCTAAAATCTCTACAATGTTGCATTGGCCGGTTCCAACTTCTCTAACTGAACTTAGAGGGTTCTTGGGCCTCACAGGCTATTACAGAGGTTTGTCAAAGGCTATGGCATGATGACAAAACCACTCACTAATTTGCTGAAACAGAAACAACCTGCAAGTGGTCTCCTGAAGCCCGCATTTCTTTTTGATAATGTGAAGATGGCTATGACCAGACACCATTACTAGCTCTCCCAGATTTCAAGGAACAGGTTCATCGTGGAAACCGATGCATGTAAAGAGGGCATTGGGGCAGTGCTCATGCAAAAAGGGGCACCTATTGCATACCTCGCAAGGCCCCGGGAGAAAAGCACAAAGCTCTATCAATATATGAGAAAGAGTTTTTAGCACTCATAATGGCAGTAGAAAGGTGGCGCCCATACCTAAACCGCCAGGAATTCTTGATAATCACAGATCACAAGTCATTGGCATACCTCAATGAGCAAAACCTCCATTCCGAAATGTAGAGGAAGGCCATGACTAGGTTAATGGGCTTCTGAGTTCAAGATCATCTATAGGCAAGGAAAGCAAAATGCAGATGCCGATGCTCTCTCAAGAGTAGCACATCTGCTATCTCTACAAGCTATATCTGCCTGTCCAACCAACCTGGATCCAGGAAGTGTTGAACTCATATGCCACCGATACACATGCTCAATGGTTATTGCAGGAAACTAGCACTCTCTAGCCCGATCAAGATGGTTTTCAATTTTAGACCAAGGCTTAATTCGACAGACAAGGCAAGATATGGATAGGACATAATTCAGCCATCCAGACAAAGCTCATTGCTGCCTTTCACTCAAGTGCTATAGGGGGTCACTCAGGGGTAGCAGCAACTTTTTACAAGCTCAAGAAACATTTTGTCTGGAGAGGCATGAAACAGGATGTGGATGCTTACATTAAACAGTGTGCTGTGTGTCAGCATTCTAAACACAGCTCCAAACATCCTCTAGGCTTCTTTGGACCCACTACCAATTCCGGAAGGGGTGTGGAGAGATTTGTCTATGGACTTTATTGAAGGCTTGCCTAAGTCCCAAGGCTGCGACTGTCTCTTTGGGTGGTGGTGGACAGACTCACTAAGTTTGCACACTTCATTCCTGTGAAGCATCCTTACACAGCTACATCAATTGCTGAGTTATTCATGGACAATGTGGTTAAATTGCATGGCTTGCCAAACTCAATTGTGACTGATAGGGACACCATCTTTGTCAGCAAGTTTTGGAAACAGCTGTTCCAACTGTACAGGGTTAACCTCCAACTCACTACAGCCTACCACCCACAGTCAGATGGCCAGACTGAGCGAGTCAGTCAGTGCTTAGAAATGTACTTGCGCTGTTCTGTCCAAGAAACACCAACAACTTGAAGACCACGGGTTATCCTTGGCTGAACTATGGTACAACTCATCCTTTCATTCATCTCCGGTTGTTCCCCTTTATGGCTCTCTATGGATATGAACCTAATGTGGGGGTCAGAATACCTCATGTGTTAAGCATGCATTAGGCACTCAATTAATTAACCTTAATCATTCATTAGCATGACATGAGCACCATCAAGCATTTAACCCTAAATGCATTGTCATTTCATGTGTTGCATTTGTGGTTAATTAATTACTTGCTTGATTGTTAATTAGTGCATTTAATCTTTATGCAAAATGACATGATCAAGTTTGGAATTCCTTGCCCAAGCACTTGAATGATTTAGCAAAAACTTTTATTGCAAAAGTTTTGGTGGAATTTGGAGCAAGAGAAATTAAGTTGAAAAATTTATTTATTTGCCTTCAAATTCAAAATGAATTTATGATTCAAATTGTTCAGAATTTGGACTGACCCCAAAATAGAAAAATGTTCATCTTGAAATTCTCTACAACTTTTATTTTTGGCACTTTCCTTGAAAATGCTTTGAAATGGGTCAAAAAAGATACATTTGTGTTCAGTTTGATTTGATTCAAATTTTCAAAAAAAAAAAGAAAAAAAATCACCAAGAAGAACGGCAAAGCGCCCCTACGGCCCACGGCCCACGGCCCGCGGCCGGCCTCGCTGTGGGCCGGGCTGGGCCATGGCGCGGGTCGACGGTGTCGCTGCCGCCACGCTGCCGCTCGTCCGCTGGCCAAGGTGGCGGGCGATGCTCGGCCGGTGGACTCGCCACTACGGGCCGCAGACCGGGATGAAACCCGCCTCGCTTCCACTCTCGCCACTTCTCCCTGCCTCAGCTCTCGCCTTCGCCAACGCTGGGCTGCAGCAGCCGCCGCTGCCCGCCATTGCCGCCGCCGCCGCGTTTTGCCGCCGTTTCCACCGCTTACAGGCGCGCCACGCCACGTGAGACGCGCCACGCTTCCGCTTTGCCCGGCCCACTCACCGCACGCTTAGCACGCTGCCGCCACCGGTGTTAATGAATGGCGCCGCCACCGCCAAGGCCATGGCCTGAGCTCGCCGGAGCCGCAGCCCGCTGCTCACACCTCCTCGCCTCTTCCTTTTCTCTCACAAGCACCGCAGCCTGCTAGGCCCTCGACCGAACACTCAAGGCCAATCGAGGCAATGCACGCCTAGCCACCGCCGCAATTGAGCTCGCCGGAGTTCCTTCCGCCACCGTGCCGCCATACACGCTGCCGTGGAGCTCCAGTGCTCAACACCGCACTCCAAGCCCTAGTTCTAGCTCCGCTTACGCCGCACGCACAAAGGCGCCTCACCACCGGAGCCCACCGGCACGGAGACGGCCACCGCGCTTCCATGCCGAGCCGCTGCCGCCTCACCGCCGCCGTAGCTAGGGGTTCACCGCCGCCCGCGCTAAGCACGCCACCGCATGCGCTGCCGCGGGAGCACGCCGGTAGCTACCGGGTTGCGCCGGCTGAGCTGCTCGCCGGCGAAGCTAGCGCCGGAAGCGCCGCGAGCACCGCCTCGCCGGCCGATCGCCGCTGGGGCCGTGGATCATGGGGGGTCCCGCCCTGGCAGTGGCTCACGGTCCATCGGACCGGTCCAGCCAGGGCAGGGCGCCGGTTTTTGTTTTTTTTAAATGAAATTCCGTGATTTGCTTTTAATAGTTTTAATTTCATAGCCGGAGCAAATGAAGTCTAAATTTGATGAAACTTGTTTTGCTAGGTTTCTAGTGAGTAGATCTACCCAGTAAAAAAATATGAGATGTAATTTTTATGGCACTTTACTGTGTAGTTTTATTTATTTGCTTAAAAGGCTGAAAACTAAGTAAATGCATGATAAATTGTAGAATGCTCTGAAAATGTGATTCTTGTTTTGTTAGACTTGTTATGTGATGTAGTTTCTGGGAAAAATAGGTTTCATGCAATTCCTATACAAAAATATTAGAATATGATTTAATTTCTGTTCTTGGGCTGATTCTTGTATGATTTTTAATAAATTAATTATAAGGAATTATGCCCTGGTAATTTTTGGTGACTGTTCTTGTGCTAAGAAGTTTTAGAGAAAAATGTGAAATCTGTTGTTTGACACTTTTAATAGTGCAAAGTTATTAAATGTGCATTTCTGTCCTGCTATTTAATCTTTTTGTGTAGGCTGTTGTACTTGATGTATTGTCATGAAACTTTATTGATGGCTCTGTTATAGCATGATGTAGCTCCTGTAATTTTTATAGATTTTTCTAAACTGTTTAGACAGAGGTCACAGTTCAAGCCTAATTATTCACATGAAATGATAAGTATGAGAATTAAATGATTTAAGGAGTCCTATATTACTTCTTGTGCACTTTTAATCAGGTTATGCTTGCTGGTCCTGTTATGCAGCACCATAACTGAAATGTGATAGTTGGCTATGAATAGTAGTACTTCTCTTTATTCATGTGATGTGTGTGTATGTGTGTGTGTCTACACACTCTCTTCTTTTATACACTTCTCTAAGTGTTTAGAGAAGAGGTATGCACATACTCAGTAAATGAGTTAAGTTGTTAGTAGAGAGGAGATATGCACCTACTCTGTCAAATGATCTGTTAATCATCCTCATTCATGAGCATCATACGTGTATGTATGCATTCATCTACTCAAGTATGTGCATCGCATCATACTGGGTTCGTAGGGAGGAACCCCAATCTTCGGAGACCGAGGAGAACCCGGAGGAGTTCCCAGCCAGAAGTCTCAGCGAGGAGGAGACGAGGACGACTTACCCGAGTGCCCGAACCACTTCGCTAGTGACTTTCGAAGCAAGGCAAGCACCTGGAGCATTTCCTTACCTATGCTTTCTAACGGCCTAATTATGCTTTTATGATTGTTGCATTAAGTTTAGGAGTTGTGTGCAACCGTTGATGCATTATATCCTTGCTTTTACCATTGAATTACCCACCTTGATATACCCTACTAGTCTAGGGGTTTATAGTATTATGCTTAATTTGCTTAGACGGTAGAAGTCGGGGTGATTTTCACTACGTCATCCGCGAGTATAGGTGGTTACTTATGATTGAAGGAAGGCTTATATTGATATCATCCGGATGATGGTTTTGGCTGGTGATAAATGGAGACCCGGGCGGAGTCTTGTGGGGTCTCAGTGGTGTGTCGATTAAGGACCGTATTGGTTGTTGTACCCCAAGTCATATTGAACGCATGCCTCACATTTAGCCGGGTCGGATAAACACTTCCGACCCTTGAAGCCTAACACTATCCAAAGCCGGTTCTCGATCCGTCGCACCGTATTGGAGATGGATGGGGGACCAATGTGGGCGCCAAGAGTAAGTCCGAGGTCCAAAGATGGTCGGGCTAAGGCAGATCGGGCGGTCCCCTCGGTACGGTGGTTCTATGTGAGTCCGCGTACTTGTTTTTCCCTGATACGTGCCACGGTGATTCAGAGCTCACCGACGGGTGAGTGTGGTTTGTGTGAGGAATACCCCCCGAGCTGAGGTAATCGATTCGAATCGCCATCGTTCTGGACGTTGAACACCTTGACTTGAGTGCGCAAAGATCGTAGTAATGATTATGGAATGTGGTTAATAATGATGATGGGTTAAGCTGATGATTATGATTATAGTTACTACTTGCTCGTTTAATCATGACTAATATTATAATGATGCATAGTATAGGTGCTCACCTAGCATAAATAGGAATGGTTAAGTCGAGCTACCACTTTAAATATTATTACCCTTTTTGCAAAAAAAGAGTCAAGCTATCCCCCTCGATAAAAACTGTCATACTCCTTGGAGTCTTTTATTTTGTCAGTCGGGTAAGTCTAGCAGCTGAGTACCTTTCGTACTCGTGGTTTTTCCCCGCTTGTTATTTGTGCACGGACATACCTTCCACGATGCTTGTGCTACCGCTCTTTCCCTGGACTCAGACCTTGGGCAAGGTTAATCTTAATATTCTCCCCATTTGTTTTTGTTGGATAGACTCGGGCGGCACTGTATTAATCTTTTAAAAAATGCGTGAGTTGGGTTGAGTTTTTCAAAGCTACTTTGTTTTTTTGCTTTCGGATTTGAAGAACTCGGTTTGTAATAACTTTATTTCCGCACTCGATGTTGTTGAACTAATTCAGAAATGTTGTAACATGCGAATGGTGACGCTAAATCTATACGATCTTGGTTGATGATGTTTGGTTTGAAATCCTTCGAGATTTCGAACCACCGGGTTTATAACGGCTTAAGTGTGACAATTGCTTGCTTAGCGAGTGATTTTCACTTATGCTTTTATAAATTGGTTTGAGTTACATACAGGGGCTGCACCTACAATACCTCCCGATACACCAAAGAATCGTTGTTGAAGTCATTGAGCATAGGGATCTCCATCCGCAGGCTCTGAAACGAGAATCTGGTAAGGGCACGTAACAGGATGAAACCGATGGCAGATAGACACGTAATCGATTTTGCCTTCTCGATTGGGAGATCAAGTCCTCTTGAAACCGCAACCTTATACACGTGAGTTCGGTTGTAAATCGACCATTTTCTAAGCCGGCCTATAAGTATTTTGGCCCTTATACAAGGTCGAACAAAAAGGGAAAGTGGCATACCGTCGTCGAACCTACCTCGAAACTTCCTAGATTCATCCCTGTCTTCCACATTTCCCAAACCAAAACCGCTTTGTCCCCGATTTCACACCCGTCTATGACACTCGCCTACACGGATCGATCTCGAAGTAGCAGAAGCCACTCAACCACCGCAGCCTTGGAACGTCGCCTAGTGAAGAAAGGTAACACGGTAGTTCCACAAGTGAAGGTCACATGGACGGGACTACCTACAACACCACTACATGGGAGGACTATCATGTTCAAGAAGCGCTTTCCCAGCGGCACCAGCTTGGGGACAAGTCGCATCTCAAGCGGGGGGAGATGTCATGCCCGACGCCAGAGAGAGTGACGATGAAGAGGAATACGATTCGATCTAGCCATAACGTATTTGTAATAGTTTGCTTCATTTACTTTGTATGTCATGTGGACCCGAGTGGTCAGGGATTGTAAGGCACAAAAGTGCCAATATGCTTCTGTATCAGACATTCAGACTATCTTATCAATCTATCTCGTCGCCAAGGGAGAGGGGTTAACCTCGCCGGGCGCCTTCGTATCTGACTCCCTTGCCTGCTCACGCCGCCGGCACGCCGCCGACTGCCAAGTGGTGTGACAGGCAGGCGGCGCCTGGAGAGAGCTGGGAAGGCAGTCCCCCAAGCCGTGGGGCACTGAGCGGCTGCGGCGTTTGGTGTCCGGCGCCGGGAGATCGGGAGCTTAGCGAGTAAGTGAAAGATTGGTGGCCTGCCTTTGCCCGGGCTGAGTCTGCCCCTGCTTCGCGATGGGAGGCTCCCCTGTATGGGACGGGACTCTGTCTCCGGACAGCTTCCACACCTCCGCGGCGGCGCTGGTTAAGAGGTGGAAAGAGATCGAGGTCGACGATTCCCTTCCTGAATGGACATGGAAGTCCTGCAGTAAATCGGGGGGTGCCGTCTGAGGTTTGTATCTTTTCTCCGTATTGTTTTCCTGTCTCCTTTTTTCTGATTCACCTTGTTGTTTTCTGATTGGGGGCACAATTCAATATGCTTGCTTGTTTTGCAGGGGTATCTAGCCCTGGAAAGAGTGTACCGCAGTTGTGGAAGACGCCAGGTGGGGACAGTTTCCTGTCCTGTATCTGTATAAATATGATACGTGATATGATGTTTGCGATGTTCTTTGCATTTTAACTAGCAGAATGTTCCTCCAGGAGCAGATTGAGGAGATGGAAAAGTTCGGTGATGCAGTGGATGTAGCTTGGGTAAATTTGTTTCTGTGGCCTTATTGATAAAAAAATTAGCCAAGTCTGAACTTCTGCTGTTGTCATATCTTCATGTCATCCCTGCACAACAATTAGAGTTATATAAAGGCAGTAGCTCTAAATTCTAATTGGGTGATGATTTTGGGGACATAGGGCCTTGTACTGAATTTTGGGGACAAGACTTGACTCCTGTTGATCTAGTATTCGCACACTTGACACAACTCGAGCTCTGAAGTCATGTTCATGATTAATTCTCTCTGCAGGTCGAGAGCTCTTGTGAGAATGTTCATGTTTATGATTTCCATGTTGTCTACAGCTTCTCCTACAAAGTCCCAGTGCTATACTTTCGGGGTTATCACACTAGTAAGTATATTTGAGAACACAAGTGAATTTTATTGCCTTGTATTGGTTTCTACTTTCTACTTGACAGCAAACATCTGGAACTTGTACTTAGGTGGGCAGCTACTAACTCTAGATGAGGTAAAAGAGGGGCTTCCTTCTCACTCACAGAAAGCATTAATGAATCAAAGTGGACGTTTATTACTCAAGAGGTATGCCTGCATCATACATGATTCTTGATTTCCACTGAAACAGAATTTGGCTCTGAGTCATGACAGTGAGTCAGTGACACATAAAATGAACTCTGGTCTGTCGTTTGCTAATTATGCAAGGATTATGTTCTACCTGTACTTGGAATCCTGCAGGAGCACCCCCCATTTAAGCAAGCCATGGTTCACCCTGCACCCCTGTGCAACCAGTGATTGATGAAGCTACTTCTCGAAGAAACTAAAGCGATAGATAAGGAGCACTCGCTGCAATATTTACCGGCATGGTTATCCGTGGTTGGCCAGGCAGTAGGACTGAAAAATCCCTCTCGATCTTCATTCCAACTCATAGTTTCTTCACTTTTTATCCGTGATTGGGCCAGGCAGTGGGATTGAAAATCTTAATGCAACTTGCTTTTCCACCGTTTTTCACTTTCAGTATGTATGGAGATTGAAAGAGTCCTCAACTTGTGTTTGGTGATAATAGATACTGATGTTTCTGATACTGGCTAGACCTGTCAGTGTGTAATTGTTGTGGTGAATATATGCTTTCATTCAATTTTGTTTCTGTTAAGCACCTTCTGGTATGAAACACTTTAGGCCTCGTTCGTTCCATTGGATTGGTCTGTTTCTGGCCGGAATTATTCTGTTTTTTATATAAATTAAATTAATAAATCTGACTAAAATTCATTTCTAAGGTTCAATCCCGTGGAAGCGAACAGGCTTAAGGAAAATTTCAAAGTCTGGTGTGTTTCTGGGCTGAACACTACGTAGCGTTTAAGGAATTTTTTTAAGTCTTGGTGTGTTTGTGGGATGGACTCGCAAGTTAACAATGGGATCGCAAAAATATAGCGGCCAGATAAGTGCTCGAGTAGTGCATTTTCTGGGCCAAGTTCAGTATTGACGCTATTGGGCCTCCAGATCCCGCACCCGGTTCCAGTCCAGCATCCACCTTTTGGGTCAATTCAAAAGCCCCAAAATTCTCGTGATCTCGTGCTACTCCACTAGTAGAGTCTAGACAGTGTAAAACATGCGTTGCTGATCTTGCATAATTGCATTGTGACTCCCGTCAATTGTGGAGTAATCTCCTGCTTTAATCTTCCTCTCGAGCCAAGGAAGCAAGAATTTTATTTTTGCTCTAGAGATGTTAGACAAGCTCTATTTCGCTGGAAAATGATTCAGAATATGTAACCCAGCGTCCATCAATCCAGCTACCCAGAGGTCCGATCCGATGGATGAGATCTCTCAAGGCTTCCACGCGGGCGGCGGAGGTGGCGTGGCCGGGAACATCGGCGGCACGGCGGAGAACATGCTATTCTTGTCGACGGCGCCGACGCCGACGCCGCGGCCGCTGCTGGTGATGGCCACCAGCGCCGCCACGAGGGCGGCGTTGCCCACCAGCGTCGGCTCGGTCTGCCCGAACGCCATGCGCGAGTCGTTGAACCTGTCGTGGCGGTCCGGTCCGCCCACCATGGCGCCCGTGATCACGTTCGGGTTCGCCTTCTTGGTGTCGCGCCACCTGTACCCGCCGGTGCACGAGTACTTGACGCGGTTGTGTGGCGTCGACGCGCCCCGGTGGCACGCGCCGCGGGTACCTGCTGCCGACGCCCACCACGTAGCTCATCTTCCTCGGGTTGTCCCCAAGAATGTAGTTGAGCTGTTTATTCATGGAACAGATCAGAGAAGCCATTGTCAGAAACCAGTTACCGAGAACGCCATTTCCGGCTGATGTTCATTAAAATTACCTGAGACTTGGCGAACGCACGGAGCTCCTCGATGGCCATGAAGTTGGGTCCGCAGTGCCAGCCAGGACGTTGATGGCCTCCATGTAGTTCGGCGTAGAGAGCGGCGAGGAAGGAGTTGGCGACGACGTACTGCAGCGGCTGGCCCCCCGCCGTGGTTGGAAGAGCGAGCCCGCCGCCGGTGAAGTTGAAGGCCCTGAAGCGCCGGAAGCACTTGCACATGTCGAGGTCAGTCTCGTGGTGGTAGCGGCGGAGGGTCAGCTCGTAGGGGTAGCCGGGGTTGAGGAACATGCGCAGCCGCGACAGGAGCAGGCCGGCGCCGGGGAGCTTGTTGTCCCAGCTGAACACGGAGAGGTCGAGGACGTCGTCGAAGGCCTCGGCGCGCTCGGCGAGCCGAGCGTCGGTGGCGAAGCTGGCGTAGCTGCCGTTGCCCGTGGCGTAGTACATCCAGGCGGCGCCCCAGACGTACTCGTCCCAGTAGCTGGTGGAGTTGTAGAAGGGCTTCGACCCCGGCCGGTGGCGGAGTAGGTACTGGTGGCGGCGCGCTCGTTGGCCCAGTCGCGGGTGGCGAACTCGAACATGGTGGCCGCGCCGTGGACCAGCTTCTTGGAGTAGGCGGCGTCGTCGCGGAACGCGATGGAGGCGGCCGCCAGGGCCGGCGATCGATCCTCCGAGGTCGGGGAGCCGAGGTCGCCGACATGGAGGGACGAGGGTACGCCATGTCCTCCGGCCGGTTCCAGCAGTAGTGGTCGTCCGGCGTTGTGTTTTGTTCTTTGCCACACCCACCTGCAGCAAAGCACGAACCAGATCAACACGTGTCAGAGAGGATCGTGATCGTGACGACTAAAATTTACTACTGCTCGTAGTAATAGCCCAAATTTCATGGTTCAAAATTCTAATTTTCAGCATTGAAAATTTTAAATTTTAAATTATTATTAGTTACTACCTGAGCGTAGACGTGGTCAATGGTGGAAGCAGAGGAGTTGAAGGTGCGTAGCAGATAGTCGGTGCCCCACTTGATGAGCTCCCCCTGACATGGTCGTACTCGTCCACGGCCTTGTACTTGGCGCTGTACTCGATCACTGACCAGCTCAGCAGCGTCATGGAGAAGGCCATCGGGAAGTGGAACTTGATGTTGTCGCCGGCGTCGTAGTAGCCGCCGACGAGGCCGCCCCTTCACGTCCTTGGCGTCGGAGCCGTCCTTGAGACCAGAGTTCCCACGCCACGGGATGCCATTGCTCCTCGGAATCCGGCCGGCTGTCACCAAGAAGAGGCGGCACAATTACAAAAGTTGTCAGATGAGGAGAATATACGTGGCAAGATGACCACCAGCCGATACGTCAGTATGCACAAGCTGCCGCCTGCTGCAACATTCCATTTGTAGGGTAACAATGACAGTGTGAAACTGTGAACGTGAGTACTAGTGACAGCGAGATTGGCAAACATTCCATTTGTAGGGTTGCAGTTGTAGCTGCACACAGCTGTGTTGTGCTGTGCTGTGCTGTGCACAGATTACTACGTGTGTGCGAAAACGGCAAGTGAAGGCAACTTGATTCAATTCCATTACTGAAGAGACGCGTGCAAGCAAAATGCGATCCAAATTCCCCCAATTTCTAACGCGTCGGCAGGTCTGCGCAGGTTGAACGAATCGAAGATCGCAAATTTCTTCCTAAAATTTTACCCAAGCAAGAACTCGTCGTTCATGCGCGGTGTTCGATCGATAGCGAGCATAGGCGGAAGATGGGCAGCAGCGGTGCTCACATTTCTGGGCGTTGAAGAAGAGGAGCGCCTTGTGCAGCGCCTCGGCGTACCGGTCCGGCGGCGGCGGCTGGGCGCCCTGCGGGGATGGACCTGTAGACGATGATGGGGAGGCCGACGAGGACGAAGCCGGCGACGAGCGCCCAGAACGCCCACCACAGGACCTTGCGCTTGACGATGGCGCAGCCGAGGTCGACGCTCCTGTTCTTCTTTCTGGTTTCCGGCGGGCCGAGCAGCCAGCCCTGCTGCGTCTCGTCCAGCTCGTGGTGCTGCCGCGCCGACAGCGCGCCGGCGTCGAGGTCCGCGTTCCGGCTGTCCTCCTCCTCCGATACCCCGTCGGTGGTGATGTCGAACGACCCGCCCCAGTGGTTCGCCGAGTACATGGCTGCCGGTGCCGATCGATCTGCCGGTGCGCCGCTTGGCTTGGATGATCAGCGCATGACGGAGCGGGAGGCGGTGGGAATGGGAATGCGGGATGGTTTTGTGTCGACGGTGAGGACCGAGTTTAGTAGTATTCACAAACTCAAAAACCCCCACCCGTCGAGGAAATGGGCACAGCTGAGCGTTTTCGCTTTGATCAGCGGAGCGTGATCTGCCTTCTTGATCTGGCCTTTTTTGTCGGGAGGAAGAAAATGAATTCGAAACAGGGGCGGATCCCCGCCGGCGAGACCCCAACCCCGACCCCTGGCAGACGGACTGCGCGTGGCCTCGGCGGGCGGGCGGCTTTGCTGTGCTTCTTAGGCTTCTGTTTTTTGTGCGAGTGGCAGAGGTAGATGATGATGACGACGATTCAGCGCGTGTGAGGAATGGGGCTGGGCCTGTTGGGCCGCGTTATGGAGCTCTATATTTGGAGAGTGTGAAAACATCCAAATACGAATTCGTTTAGGAAATTCGTAGAGTTGCTTTTAGTAAAAAGTAGAAACTATAGATCCATTTCACATAGCTTCGAGATATATGCTAGATTTATGGTTTATAGACTAAATTAAAGTTGTTTAAATATTTTTATTCAATTTAAAATATACTCTTCTTCGCCTCTCTAATAAATAGATAATGTTTTGATATTCGTACACAAATTTGACTCGATTTGTAGAAAGCACGTGATAATATTTATATCTCTAAATAAATTTGTTAAAAAACTAAATTGAATATCTTTCCGATGATAATATTTATTATTTATAAAAATTACCGATAACTGCTTTCTCGAGAAGTTTAAAAATTTATCTATGAGACAAAGGGAGTAGATGAAATAGTTCATTTAAATATACTTGTCGGGGACCAAAAATAAGGGCCCCCTATGGAAAGCCCAACAAACGCAAACTTTTGGCCCAATAGGCCTCCCACCGCTTCTACCTAGGCCGCGGGCTCCAAAGACACCGAAAGCAGTGCACCTCCCTCCGGCCCATCCGAGCTCACCCCCCGCTAAGGGCTCGGGCGGGAGAGCTACCTCCGCCCGAGCCCCCCGGCCTCCTGACGAGCCCATTCTCCGCCCGCCCGAGCCCCCCGGCAACTGTGCCTCTGACGGGACGCTGGGCCGCCCGTAGTCAAAGACCGTACCACCGATTTGACGATATCCCCACCGCCATGTCGAGCGCCCACGCCTCGATGTGGGATGGGCACGCTCGCCACGGCCCACGCCGGGCGATCATGCTTTACGCTAGCCTCCACAGCGGGAGGCCACGCCCGCCATGTTGGGGGCACTATGTCGCCTAACCCCTCCGCCAGTCCCATCGCTGAACCCCAGACGCCGTCCCACCACGCCAAGGCAACGCCACCGACGCCACCCCTCGTAGCGGGAGTGGACCGACGTCCATTCCAACAACAGCTCACCCCGTGAGCCCCGAGCACGGGATGGGCAACCACCGCGCCGGGCGCATCGCCCGCGGGCCGCTCCACCCACCTGTGACGGCAACAAGTTCCCGAGGCCCCCCGAGCCTGGACCTCCAGCGGGTCGGCTGGCTGTGGCTCGGCACCACCTCCGACGCACTTCACCAACTCCAACTGTGGACGCTTATTCCCCGACAATGGGGGCAAGTGAGGCGAGTGTCGCATTGCCTTTTCACGGTGCCCGATCGCTTCACGCGGGAGCCCTCCGGATGGGGGAGGATTTGAAGCCCATGAACCACGAGCACTTTATCACCTCTTAGAAGCCCCGCTTCCCTTTATGCTATAAAAGGGGAAGGCAGGGTCTGTGAGACGCCAGCACACACGAGAGCCCGATATTGGCACTTCACTCAATCACCACGAGACTTGGGACCCCGTCCCCTCTCTCATCGCTTTTGTGCACTTACCCACGAAAGCACTTCGGCAGGAGATAATACAAGAACTCCCTCCCCCACCGGACGAGGGCCTTCTCTCGCCTCGAACCAAGATAAACTCGTGTTCATCCCGCACACCATCCGGGGTTAGGAACACGCACTGGGGCCTCACTCGCTGGTGCTAGAGCCACCAGTTCTAGCACCGATAGCTTGGCGCGCCTGCAGGGGAGAGTCGTAGCCGGGCCTCTTTCCCGCCTAAACCTCCCTGGATGGGACAGACATGGCAACACTGGGCGGCTCGCCCCCAATCCTCCAGGAGGCGGAGCCGTGGACCCCGATCCGGCTCGGTGAGTTTGAGTTCGTGGCCATCGGGTGTCCGATGACATGGAGCCTCCCTGGCCGAGCTCGGGACCTCCCGACGAGGCCCCGGTGGACCCATCACCGCCTCGAGGTGGCGCCGAGGCAGCCGGAAGCACATGACGGACTCACCACGACGCACGGGTCCGGGAGGAGGATAGGCCCGCAGCCGGGCGACGTCCCCCTCAAACACCCAGCCGCCATCGCCACCTCGACAACCATTTATTTTTGGCCAACGCTGCCGCCACGTGCGCAGCGCTGGTCTCCACCGCCATGGGAACCCCGGAGGAGGCATCCATCGCCGCCAGCGCTTCCACGAGCGCCCGACGCTGACATCCCCCCGACGATCCATCCACGCCCGAGGAGTACATGATCGCAGTGGAGTGGAGCGACCTTACGTCCACCCCGATCCGGGCGCTAATCAAGGACACGGAACCTGGGGTTCATCCCGGCACGCGCCTTTACCTGGACGACATGTACGCCGACACGCGAGTGCTTCCACGTGGAGGTTCAGTGTGGATCGCGCCGACGGTCCCGCGACAATGACGACGGGGATCAGGATCGTAACCCCTAGCACCGTTAGGGCTCGCCTCGGTCGCAACCCATGGATCCGGGAGCCTCCCGATATTGGGGAAGGACCCACCGCCCCGACTGAAAAGGGGGGATCCTGCCACGCCTGAGCCACGACGATACACCGTGAGAACGTATCCGCGACTCGTGGCCAAGCTCGACTCACGACCGCCTTTCGCCTACGGCGAGGATAGACACGCTGAGCAAGGCGCATCGCTGCGGGCCAACTCCGAAGCCTCATGGCACGGCAAAGACGCCCACGACGCCCAGCAGAGGATCGCCAACGACGCAGGGGGCGAGCATCCTCCCGCCTTTCCAAAAAGGCGAGCTAAAACGCCGCGTGCGCGCCCTTCTCGCTCCGACAATGCCGGAGCCCTCCACCTCGAGGGGCGCCGATCCGCTGACGAAGCCGCGAGGCTTCATCGAGACCGCCGCAGCCCAACAAGCCGAAGCTGCCCTCGCGCTCAAGGCCGTAGGACGCAGGGAGATCCCCGTGAGTGAGAGCGAGGCCTTCGTCTATCAGATCCTTCCTGCATTCAGACAAATCGCGTGGCAACGAACTAAACCAGGGAAGACTCTAACGCAGACGAACTCGACAATGATTTCAAGGACGACGGACCCCCCCCCTGGGGCCTCGCTACTTCAAATGGAGATCCGCTAGCCATGTTCCCCTTCTTCCGGTTCCGCCACCAGCTAACCTCACTCAAATACTTCCTGGGGTGAGATTTAACCCGTGGTTTGGCTCAACGATTAGCGCCCGCTTACCAACCTGGCGAGCGGACGACGATTGTGCTCATCATCCGCAACCTTCCCTTCACTCAAGGAGGCCGCTGGCCTCGGGTTGAGCACCTTTCCCCGCCAAGACGATCTTTTACTGGGCCGATTCGTCAAGGTCTTCGTGGGAAACTTCCAAGGCACATATGTGCGCTCGGGAACCTCCTGGGATCTCCTGAGCCGCTGCCAGAAGCCCGACGAGTCACTTCGCGACTTCATCCGTCAAGCCTAAGAAGTGCACCGGAAGCTGCCCAACGTGGCCTAAGACCGCCATCATCGGGCCAAGGCTCGACGGACAACCTCGCAAGGGAGCCGGGTCCACGACCGGGTCGGAAGATGCCCTCCACCGCCAACGAAGCCGTTTGAGGTGGGCCATTAAATTTTGCCCCCGCGAGGAGGAGCTGGGGCCATCTTTCATGGGGCGCCAACGACAAGGACAAGCGGAAGAATGAAGAAGCCGGGCGGAACAAAGAACCCGCAACTGTAAGAAGAACAAGAGGGGAAAGCGGGAGGGGGAAGCAAGGCAAGAAGGAAGAAGACTCCGAGGATGATCTCGTTGCCGCTGCCGACGCGAAGGCACCCCGAGGCCCCCGGCCCGGGCGCTCGACGACATGCTCAAGAAGCCATGCCCCTTCCACAAGTTCCCCGCTACACACCATGAGAGAGTGTGACTTGGCCTCGGCCGATTCTACCGTAAGCTGCCCCCCGCCCGAGGACAAGAAGAAGGAGAAGGAGGATGAAGACAAGGATGACGGGTTCCCCAAGATCCATGATGTCTTCATGATCACCTGAGGCCTCCCAAATAACCTCTCTCCACGCCGATCAAGCGCGAGCGCCGAGAGGTATTCTCGGTGCGCCCCGCCATGCCATGATACTGCTGGTGGTCGGCCGAGGCCATCACCTATGGCCTCGACGACCACCCGCCCTACGTAAGCCAAACCCGGGAGGTACCCACCGTGGTGGATCCCGTGCCGGGCAACGCTCGGGCTCACTAAGGTGCCGATGGATGGCGGCAGCACCTCAACATCCCTACTACGACACCCTCAAACTGCTGGGGATGGAGCGCCCGAACTCCGACCTCCAACTCTCCCTTTCAGGCATCGTGCCGTGCAAGCGAAGCCCGCCCCTCGGGCAGACAACCTCCCCCCGCCGCCTTTGGGACGCCATTAAACTACCGCAAGGAGGTCATCACCTTCGACGTGGTTGACTTCCGAGGAACCTACCACAAAGATACTGACGCCCCGCAGACGCCAAGTTCATGGCGGTCCCGAACTACACGCATTCCTCCTCAAGATGCCGGGCCCCAACGGGCGCTATCACCGTTGGCTCCTCTTACGAGCATGCGTTCAATCGCGACGGAGGCCATCGAGCATGCCGAGGCCACGGCCATCTCCGAGGATCTCGACTCAAGCGCCACGCCGGCGCTTTCGAGCCGCCCGATGGGGTAAAGGAGGTCCCGCCGAATTCTCCACCTCGTCCGGCAAGACGGTGAAGATCCGCGACTCCTCGACCCTAAATAGGAAGCCGTGTTCGCCGACTTTCTCCTCCGCGAACATCGACATCTTCGCGTGGAGTCCCTCGGACATGCCGGCATTCCGAGGGATGTCGCCGAGCACTCCCTTGATATCCGGCCGGGTCCGCACCGTGAAGCAGCGATCGCGCCGATTCGACGAGGAGAAGCGCAGGCCATCGGCGAGGAGGTGAACAAGCTTTTGGCGGTCGGATTCATCAAGGAGGTGTTCCACCCTCGAGTGGTTATCTAATCTTGTACCGATTAGGAAAAAAGAGTGGGAAATGGAGGATGTGTGTAGACTATACTAGTTTAAATAAGACATGTCCGAAAGTCCCTTTTCCCTTACCACGATCGATCAGATAGTCGACTCCACCTCGGGGTGTGAGCTCTTATCCTTCCTTGATGCTTATTCCCGCTACCACCAAATAAAGATGAAGGAGTCCAACCAGTCGCGACGCCCTTCACCACCCCGCTCGCATGTAACGTTATTGCGGACGATGCCCCTTCGGGCTTAGGGAACGCAGGGCCACGTTACCAACGGTGCATGCGGGCGCCTTCGGCGACCACATCGGTGAAACCAGAGGCCTACGCCGACGACATCGTGGTTAAGACTAAGAAGGCCGACGAACCTCATCTCTAACCTCAAGATCGCTTTCTAGTGTCTTAAGGCCAAAAGCCGCCAAGCTCAACCCCGAGAAGTGCGGCTGGGTCCCCCCGAGGCATGCTCCCTCGGGTTCATCGCCTCCAAACGCGGCATCGAGCCCAACCTGTAGAAGGTGACGCGGTGACGAGCATGGGGGGCGATCAAGGACTCAAGGGCGCATAGCGAAGTCATGGGTCAAGTCTGGGCGGCCTCCCCGCCATCTCACGGGGCGAGAAGGGCCCGCCCCCCTCAGACGCCTCCCGAGAAAGTCCGAAGCGCCTGCACCACCGAGGCCCAGGAGGCTCCCTCGACAAGCTCAAGGCTGCCTCACTGCCCCGATCTCGTCCCCGCCTCGCCGGTGAACCTCCTCTTGTATCGCCGCCGCGATTCTCCTGTGTGGTCACAAGGCCATCGCCGCCGAGAGGCGTGAGAAGGGCTACACCCCGCGGGTCCGCAAAGGCCGCCTACTTCATCGGGCCGAGGTGTTGTCCGAGACCAAGATCCGCTACCCGCAGCATCCGTAAGCCGCTTCTATGCGGTGGTCCCGACTCGGGCGCAAGCTCCCAAGACTACTGACGCCCACCCCAGTGACGGTGGTCTCTTCCTTCCCGTTGGGAGAGATTCTCTTTAATCGGAGGTCTCGTGGCGGGTCGCCAAGTGGTCCGTCGAGCTCATGGGAGAGACTCTCTCCCACGCCAAGAAAGGCCATCAAATCTCAAGTCTTGGCCGATTTCCTCGCGGAGTGGACCGACACCAGCCTACCGCCGCCAAAGCCTCCAGCGGAATGTCGGACGATGTACTTCGACGGGTCCCTCGATGAAGACCGGAGCCGGGCGCCGGCCTTTCTTTGTCTTTCCCCCTGGTGCACATGCGTACGTAATCCGCCTCCACTTCCCGAAAGCCGAACAATATGGCAGAGTACGAGGGCCCGCTTCAACAGTTGAAGATCGCTGGCCGAACTTGGCGCAAGCGCGCCGACGTCCGAGGGGATGGGCAGCTCACATCGACCAAGTCATGAAGGACTAAGCTGCTAATGCATTCCAAGATGGACGCCAGACGCAAGGCGGTGCGCCGCCTCGAGGACAAGTTCGACGGCCTCGAAGCTCAACCACGCCGTCCGGAGGCACAACGGCCGGCCGACGAACTCGCCAAGATCGCCGGGCTGGGAGAGCCCCGTTCCCCCCGACGCTTCACCAAAGACCTCGCAGCCTCCCTCCTCCACCACGGGGGGAAAGGGGAGGCCTCGAGGATCGACCGACCCCTCGGGGCCGGGGCTCGCCCAAGACCCCTCGACATCCGAGACCCCTCGACTTCGAGACGCCCCTCGGCATCAAATGCCGAGGTCATGGAGATCGACCTGAGGGGATCCAGAGGCCGACCCCAAGCCGGACCGAGAAAGCCATACCGACCGATCATCCGAGGGGTCCTCCCCGAGGACTTCAACCAAGCCAGCGCATCGCGAGAAGAGCAAAATCTTTCGCCGCCATCGAGGACGAGCTCAACAAGCTAAGCCCCTTGGGGGATCCCCGCAGCGATGCATCACTTGGCCGAGGAGGGCCTCTTCTAGCCCACAAGATCCACGCCGGTGTTCCGGGGGCCACCACGCCGCCCCCCGCCTCCCTCGTCGGGCCGCTGCTGATTGGGTTCTACTGCCGACCATGGCCGCCGACGCCACCGAGGTAGTACGCACCTACGGTTGATGTCAAGATTGCCGACGCACCTCGCCGGGCCAGCGCCTGCATCATCCCGATCACGTGGCCTTCGCCGTGTGGGGTTTGGATCCGTAGGACCCTCAAGAAGGCGCCTGGGGCTTCACTCATCAGCTCGCCGCCATCGACAAATTCTCCAAATGGATCGAGGCGCACCCCGGTCACCAACCTGGTCTCGAAAGCTTTGGTACTTTTCTTCACCGACATCATCCACCATGGGAGTCCCGAACTCTATCATCACCGACCACTGCACCCAGTTCACGGGGGTGAAGTTCAAACTTCGCGATAAGCACCAAATACGCATCGCCTCTGTCCTCACAAGCACGCCCAAACAAACGGGCAGTAGAGCGGGGCCAACGGATGATAATGCAAGGGCTCAAGCCTCGATCTTCAACAAGCTCGACAAGTTCGGCAAAAGATGGCTCGAGGAGCTCCCCGTCCTCCGGGAGCCTCGTGACGACGACCGCCAGAGCCACGAAGTTTCACGCCTTCTTCCCGGTGTACGGCGCCGAGGCCATCTTGCCTACCGACTTAGAGTTCGGGTCCCCAAGGCTCAAGGCTCACGACGAGGCACGCAACCAAAGCGGCTCTGGGAGGATTCGGCTGGACATGCTCGAGGAAGCCGTGGACACCGCCCCTCCTACACTCGCAAAGAAGAAACCAACAGTCCCTCCGACGCACACACGACCGATGTGTCCGCACCTCGAGACCTCAAGGAAGGCGATTTGGTGCCCGCCTCCGCCAGACAATGAGGGCGCCACAAGCTCACGCCGCCTTGGGAGGGGCCTTCATCATCGCTGAAGTCCTCAAGCCGGGCACGCATAAGCTCGCTAACGAGGCCGGTGAAATCCTCAACAACGCTTTGGAACATCTAACAGCCTACGCCGCTTACCCTTAGAAATTCCAAGCATTATACATACGCCTTGTACCTTTGGCTAAATAAAAAATCCTTGGGCGTTTCTCCCAAGTCATAGCATTTTGTCCCCCAGATATTCTCGTGGAGACTTGCTTTTGGCTCACCAAAACCAAGCCTCCCTCTGGGGCTAGAAAAAGGGGAACCCTCCCCGAAAGCACCCCTCAAAAATCTTTTTCGCTTTCTCTGGCTATCTTTCGTAGACTCTACGCTAAGGTTTTGCATACTTAGGAAAAAAGCACCACCGAGGTCATCCCAAGGCCGAGGACGGCAGAGTCGCGAGGCCACCCACACCCAAGCGCTACTTGCCTCCACCGCTACCCTCACCAAAAAGGATGACTTCATGCCGCGAGGAGGTCGCCTCGGTTACGGAAGGGCAACAAGGCCGAGGCATCTACTCGCTGTAACATTCTAAATGTTAAACATGATTGCGTTTGCATTTTTATTTTGCATAAAGCATCATTATGCATATAATCATGAGAAATTTCAAGTTCTATGTGTGCAACACATAATTATGTTTGGTAATCTTAAAAATGGTTTAAAAGTGTTTAGAATTAAAATAAAGATAGGGTTTATATACAATATTTTGCTAAAACATGCTTACATGTGATGATAATATCAATTGTGCTTGTTTTCAAGTTACTAAGTGTCCTAAAGTGCAAGTATATGTTCTTCTTAGTTTTTGGGTTAAGCCCTAAATAAAAGTTGTAGTACAAGTTGTGTGCTACAAAAGTTATTTAAGGGCCCAAGGCCAAATCCCACTTTAACTTATCCAAAAACTAGCCCTAATGTTGAATTCAGCATCAAATGGGAAGAGACTTAGAATTTTTCTAAGTCCCTGAATTTCAGCAGCTAGATTCAATTTTCAGGGCTGCGCAATTTTATTTTTCATGGATAAAAACTGGAAACCAATTCCATCATTTATTAGTATAATGTTTGTACATTGTTAATGTTCAATTGGTTGAGTTTGATTAGTGATATGTTGGTCATAATTAATTGTCAAACTTGGTTAATCACCGCCGTGGATCGCTTCTCGCTTTTAATCGAATCGATAGGGCAGTGTGTGTTTTTAGTAGTGTTTGAGTGCTTGTAGTTTGTAAACCGTGAAGATCTAGCATTTGATCATTTAATAAAAGTTGGAGCACACTTATGGGAGATTGCAATGTGCAATTAGTTTTTCTTTTGGCCACTTGAGCAAGAAGTTAGAGAGCTCAACTTCATGGATTCACCATCTACAAGAGCCGAGCGCCAGCAGCTTTCCCCGACGCTTTTTGCCGGCTCGGGCCGGGGATTCGCCGCCGCTGCCACGCCGCGGTTGCATTGATGGGCACGCCGCGCTGTCCAGAAGGGATTGGAGAGCCGCTGCCCATGCCGCCGCCTAAGCCCGCCGCCCGCCATTGATCATCTTCTTCGCGCCGTTGTTCACCGTGCCATCGCACTGGCTTTCTCTCCGCATCGCGCTCGGCAACGCATGGCTAGCCGCGTGAGGTGCGCGAGAAGAAGCCGATCGCTTCCTGCTGATCACCTTTGCCTTTAAATACCCTATCCGCCACCGCTGCCCCTTTTTTCCTTCCTCCTGCCACCGCCGGCCGAATCCCTCTCGTTGCAAAATTCGTCCCTCACCGACAACAAAAAATCCAATTGCATCCGCTTCTTAGCTTCGCCAGCTCATTGCGCCGTAGCCGACCTTGTTGCGCTGCTTGAAAGTACTCGAAGTCGCCTGGGCGGCCATTTTCTTCTTTCGCGGCCGG
Source organism: Chrysopogon serrulatus (assembly GCA_015844335.1). Lineage (NCBI taxonomy): Eukaryota > Viridiplantae > Streptophyta > Magnoliopsida > Poales > Poaceae > Chrysopogon > Chrysopogon serrulatus. The sequence continues at coordinate 50,198 of JADLZL010006341.1, forward strand.
CTTAACACGCCAAGGCTTCAGGCTGTCAGGCCGACCGACAACTGTGGTGAGCGATTTACCTTGTTATTTATCGTTTTGGGCTCTCCATGACTCCTGATCATAGCCAACCCGATCTTCTTAACCCTACCGCCAAGTAGACACCCTTTGAACTTTATAAGTTTGGCCCGCATGCCGCCGCCTGTCAAGGTTCCTACGCCGACGACCTCGCTCCGCTGTGTCCTTGTTGCTAACGGTTGCCGCTTCTAGGATAGTGGTGAGCCCCCCGGTCTTGAATCCGTTGCCTTTTGAACCTCTATCGCACCTAGAGCCGGAGGGCCGCCGCGTTACCCGCTGCTTTTTGCTACAAAGTCCGCTTATGACCGCCGACGAAGTCTCGTTTGGTTGCAACCCGGTCAATAAAACCCGTATATCGTCTCCGTGGTGTTGTGGTTGTGTAGGTGTGCTCGCCGCCTCGAGATCTCACCGGCGGCGAGATACGCTGGGATGCCGCCGGGCATGCCGGGGCTGTAGCGCCCGGCCGGAGCCTCCAAGGCCAAGCCGGGCTGGCTCGCGCAGCTGGGCCGCCCAGCTTGCTCGGTTGGGCCGGGCCGAGCCGGTTTAGGGCCCGTAGGCTTTTCCCTCCCTTTTGAATGTTTAAACTTTTCTCCGATTTTAAATAGTGCTAAGTTTTGTTTATTTGATAGCAAAATAATTAGAGTTCCTAAAATCATGTAATTTTGTGCATAGCTTTCTTGCAGTGGTAACTACTCAGGAAAAATATGAAACTTGGATTTTAGATAGTTTATGCCCGAGATAAAATTATCTCTTAATTAATAAATGCAAACACTATGATTTTTCTAGGGTAGATTAGTGATCCAAAAAAAAAATCATGAAAATTATTTTACACTTATTTCATGACATCACCAACCTGCACAAAAAGTTTGAGATTAATTTGAGAATGTTTTATAAAATCATTATTTCTAGAATTAAGAATAAAAGAAAAAGGAGAGTATATGATTTTATGTGTGCATATTTTTGTTTGAATGTTTTATTTTCATACCTTTGCTAAGCTATCATCATGGGATGCTATTTATATATGAAATACTTTAATTGGAGAATAGATGCCTTATTATTGTATGTCATGATTGCTAAGTGTGATGATATTGTTTTCATGTTTTGGTTTCCTTTTCCAAATAAAACAACCATATGGTATATGTATAGTGCTTGTGTGACCTTTAGGGTTGCATGATGGCCTTGGATTAGGAAATCCCCTTTGATCCTCGGCAATTTTCTTGCTTAGTGAGAATGATCATGATTCACTAGTTGATCGCGAATAGATGTTGCTTTCTAGTAGTTACACTATCTCTTCCGTAGAAGAGATATGCACATACTCAGTGTTTAGAAATAAGTGATGTTAGTCTATTTAACTAACTCTGATAATATAGTGTTGTCATCAGAGAAAGAGAATTGCACACATGGAACCTTATGTAGCTTTCTATTTTTGTCATTCCCATGATCATGTCATCATGTATCATTTCATGCTATAGCATCATATCATAGTGCGCCCTATATGTATTCTCGATATTTATGCATCGCATACATTCCTATAGGATCGAGGAAGAGGCGTCCGTCGAGTACGTGATATTCAAGGAGAGGGATCCATGTGAGTTGCCACCAAGACGGAAAGGACGAGACTCTAAATTACCGCCGATTTACCCTAACTACTTTTACCCTCCAACTTTCACCGAGGCAAGCCCCCGAGCATCCTAAATACCTATTCTATCTTTTGAAATACAATTATACTTTTTCTTTTATATAGTACTGTTATGTGCATTAAGTTATCGTGGTGGTTGACACCGCTTGTTGCATGACATCCTTGTCCACTAAAATGAAAAACCGCTTTTATCTTACTAGATGAAGTAGATAGATTATGCTTAGCCATGCTTAGATCATTAAGAAGTTTGATGATTTCCTGTCATCCGCAAATTTTAGGCCGGTACATATGATATCCTTTAACATGAGGTGAATAATAATTGGAGACCGGACGGGACTCGTGTTGAGATGCTACAGACATGGAGGTCTTGTATGTTTCTAGTTTTCCGCTGAAAGTCAATTAAGGACCGCACCGCACTGTCTAGGTGTGAGATTGAACGCATTCTTCACATAGCAAATCGAATAACTCGCTTCGATCGCGAAAACCGATTAGCTCGCTCGAGGTAGGAATTGAATCGTTAGCATTGCCGGGAGGAGAGTAACCGGTGGAGAGGGTACCGATCCAAAAATCCTCGCATGACTACGGGCTACGGGCTGGACGGGCATGACTTGTGAGGATGCGGTACCATCAGTTTTTTAAATGGTTCAATCCTAGTTTTCGAATAGAGTGAACGGTAATCCGCGCGGGTGAAGTACAAACTCATGCGGGTGTGTGATACGGGCTTACCCAAATGGGTGTAATCGATTCGAATCGCCCTCCTGGATAATCGAGAAACTTATACCTTGTCGCAGACGTAGTAAAAGAGATGGAATTCACCGTTGGTTTTGAAAGGGTTATAATTGGTACCTCGCCTCAGAGATGAATGCTTATATAATTCCAAAGGTATGTTTTAGAAAGGTGCAAACGTAGTTATGGATAGCATCATAATAATTTTGCCGCCAACATATAAAACTTTGGAACCTAATAATAAGCTTTCCCCGCAAAGGTTGCTAGCCAACAAACCCCACCATCCATAGCCAATCATTTATCCTTGAGTCTTTTCCTTTATTCTCTGTCGGGTAAGTCTTATGGAGTACAATTGAGTACTCGTGGTTTTTACCCATCGCTGTGTGTGACTTGTTGTGCGAAGGGTTTTGCTTCGCAGCGTTAACCCTCGCGGATAATGCTGATGACTAGGCCAATCCGCATGGCCATATCTTATACACTCTTTCTCCATGTCAGAATCGAGGTTCGAATAAAGCCGGTGCTATAAAGTAAACTTCTAGTATTGTATTTGAAACCAAGAATCACTTTTATGTAATATATTTGAACCGCCTTTTGTAATCACATAGAACTCAAGGTTGTAATTATTATCCGTCAGAACTTTGTTTATCGATGTATGATGTTTCCTTAATCATGTGATCCCGATGTAAGTTGATTTATCGAGGTCCTTCGTGACACTCGGGGCAGACTACCGGTTCATTCGAGAAGCGGTGTATACGTGTCAACGTTATTAACGGGAACGCTTATGCTTAATCTCTGATGGATTGGTCGGTTCTCACAAACCGCATCGAGCGTGATTAAGGATAATATCATCATCGTTTTTTTTAAAAAAAACAAAAGCTTTTGGGTTTTGAAAATCCTAATTTGCAACAAAACTAGCTTTATGTAGGGTTTTGAGTTTTAAATTTACACTAGCTGCCAAACCTCTATTTAAGCCCGTATAAGGACTATCGTGTGGCTATCACTAACTCGGGGGGTTTCATTCATTGCATGTGTGTGAATCATTACCTCTACGCCGTGTAAGAAGGTAAGTATGAATGGTTATCTTGTCGCCCGATGACCTAAGGGTGGTGGTGACCTCATATGGAAATATATGTGTATATTCGTGATATACATATATGGAAGTATGCAAAGATAAATTGTCTTTTAAATTATGCAACGCCGCACCTACGCCGAGGTAAGTGTGAGTTGTGAGAGCATGATCGGACAAACCGCCGGTCTAGGGAGTGCTAGTGTGGTTACCTGAACATTTACATGTTACACACATGTTTATGTGAAGGTACTTAATTGCGGGAAGTGACGATGAATCGGGTAGTTTAGTGTTACATGTATGTATACAGGGGTATACATATGTGGGGAGCATTTAAAGTTACCGCTTTTATTGTGTGTGATCCATATCATGTGGGAATTCGGCTGAAATGAATTTTTTTCTGCAGTACGCTTTTAACTACGAAAAGCGTGTAGTAAACCGAATAGATGCGATTTGATGAGAGTACGTAGGAATGCCACCGCTTTTATTGTCGATTAGAAGTCTGCTTCTTTTCTAATTCTCGTGAGGACGATAGGATCGAACATGCATCATGATCATTCACTTCTCATCTCATTGCATCAAAATCTTCCCCTTGCAATTTATAAAGACGATAAATAACTCAATGCTAACGAGAATGAAAGTGCTCACTAAGTTATACCCGGCATAATTGCGTATGTCGAAAGCAATCTTTTAATGGTTCGGGAAGAGAAAACGGTGGATCTTCGTAATTGCCACCCCCACTTATCGCGCGTAAGCACTATCTCGCTTTAGTAGGTGGTCGCGAACATAGAGGCCGCCCGCAACAAATTGCTCGTAATACAACACTGTGGCACTGTGACCGCCCGTGATCAAGACCCACCTGTCACTTACAAGAAATTTTTGGCCACTAATCCACCCAGAAGTTTACTCAAAGTGCAGGAACCTCTCGCAAGTGGAGGAATGGCTCAATACAATTGAGCGTAAGTTTCGCCTTCTTCAAAGGCAATCGATAGTCGAAGCCGAGTATGCAAATTTCGCCAGCTTGCATGGTGTCACGGGTATTTGGTGGACCAACTATTTGTCCACTTTGCCCGAAGATGCAAGACCTACGTGAAGTGAGTTCAGTGGAAGTTTTTCATGGAATCTTATATACCTAAAGGCATCATAAAAATCAAGAGGATGGAATTTTTGAAGTTAACCCAAGGCACCAAAATCGTGGATCGAAAGTATGTCCATGCCTTTAATCATCCGCTAGATATGCCCCCGAGCATGTGGGTACACTGGAGAAGCAAATGGGTTATTTTATGCGTGGGCTATCTCTCAAACTCCAAGATGATTTAGCTCTTAATAAGTGTACCACTTATAATGAACTGGTCAGTAATGCTATTATTAAAGAAAATGCTCATCGCTTGTATAAGGAGGACAAGAAATACCATAAGTCATATTTTACTGGTCCGTCTCAGCCGTTAATCCGTAAGATGCAAATGCCTCGATATTGTCCACCGCTTAAAAATTGTATGTCACTTCAGCCAGCTAGAAGCCCCAACAAAATACCTTACCCCCACAATTTCAACAAATGAGTACAAATAAAAGTTTTCAGTGGCCGCTCTAGATTCCCTTGTCGTAATTGTGGAGAATTTGGACATCTTGCTCGTGAGTGCCCTCAACCCAAGCTAAAAATTATGCACCAAAGACCACGAAACCAAAGCAGTCCAACAAAAGCGAAGGCAAATCTTACATCTTGAATCAAAAAGCAAGCTTCGTGTGTAATGTGGGATGTGTGCATTATACTACCATGGAAGAAATCCCGTAGGGAGAACCAAAGGATCTGCGGGTATATTCCTAGTGAATCAAAACCCCGCATGTGTCTTGTTTGACTCGATCATCACATTCATTTATAAGTCAAGCTTTTGCATCTAAGCATCGGCCCAAATTGATACAATGAAGATTGGTTTCGATCAACTCAATTGGGGTCAGGACATCCACCAAACATATAGTTTGGAATGTTACAATTGAGATTGAGGAAAGGAACTTTTGGCACACCTTATTGTGTTGCCAAATTTGAGTTTAGATGTTATTTTAGGCACAAACCGGATGAAGGAATATGAAGTAACTATCAATGTGCCCAACAGATGCTCAAGTTAAATTCACCCGAGGGCAATGGTACCTTAGATGTGTCACTTTCTATGGATCCTAATCTGAGGAATTCATCTTTTGCTACCTGCACTCATCCAGCTAGAAGATATTCCTGGTGTGTGAATTTCCCGACGATTTCCCGATGATTTACTGTGTTTACCACCGTGAGAGAGATGTTCAATTTGCTATTGATCTTGTACCCGGCACTACTCCTATTTCTAGAAGACCATATAGAATGCCACATGATGAGTTGGTTGAATTGAAAAGCAAATACAAGAACCGTTGATGAAGAAATTTATTAGACCAAGTACATCTCCGTGGGGGATGCCCCCGCCTTATTTGTGAAGAAGAAGGATGATACTCGCGTATGTGTGTTGATTATCGACCACTTAACGCGGTGACCATCAAAAACAAATATCCACTACCTCACATTGATATCCTATTTGACCAACTAAGCAGAGCTAAGGTTTTCTAAGATTGATTTGAGATCGCTATCACCAAATCAGAATCCCACTGCAGGACATCCCAAAAACAAATTTTGTCACCCGATATGGTCTATTTGAGTACTTGGTAATGTCTTTCGCCTTACAAATGCACCGCCATTTTATGTACTTGATGAATTCGCCTTCATGCCAGAGTTGGACAAGTTTGTTGTGGTATTTATTGATGATATATTGGTATACTCAAAAATGATGAAGATCATGCCGAGCATCCGAGAATAGTACCAACTGTGCTCGTGGAACACAAATTATATGCTAAGTTTAGTAAATGTGAGTTTTGGCTTCGTGAGGTCAAATTTTTGGGACATGTGTTATCAGAAAATGGTATATCAAGAAACCCCGAGAAAGTTCAGAAGTGTTGAATTGGAAAGCTCCAACCATCGCCTCCTAAAAACTGAGTTTTCTGGGATTAGCCTGCTATTATAGGCTTATTCATTCCAGATTTTTCAAAGGTTGTTAAACCCATGACGCGGGTTGCTTCAAAAAGAATGAAAAGTTTGTGTGGACACCGAGTGTGAAGCAGCTTTTTGCACTTTAAAGAAGTTGCTAACCATCGCCTCCCTCGTGTTGGCACAACCAGATATAACCAAACCTTTCGATGTTTATTGCGATGCTTCTGCATTGGTCTCGGCCGGCCCTTATGTGAAGGTCGAAGTCATTGCCTATGCTCGCGACAACTTCGAAAAGCATGAAGGTAACTATCCTACTCATGATTTAGAATCGGCCGCAGTTGGTACATGCCTTAAGAATTTGGAGGCATTACTTGTTGGGAAAATTATGTCATATCTACACGCATCATAAGAGTTTTAAATACATCTTCACCCAAATGAGTTAAATATGAGGCAAAGTGAAGATGGTTGGAATTGATCAAAGATTACAACTGAAGTGCATTATCATCCAGAAAGGCTAATGTAGTAGCCGATGCTCTTAGCGTAAAAGCTCATTGCAACTACACGTAGTTACTCTCCGCAGAAACTTTCAATCTTATGCATCCAAAGAAGTTGATCAATAATATCGCGGGTTAGTTGCAACTGAAAGCCAAATTATTGAAGGTCAAAAGACCGATCTTGGTATTTTTCTATATTAAGCAAAAAGATACAAGGGAAAGAAACCGCACACTTCGGGTGGATGAAAACGGGTGCTATGGTTTGATGATCGCTTGGTAGTTCCTAAAGATGAGAAATTGAAAGATCAAATTTTGTCTGAAGCCCATTGTTCTAATCTATCCATCCATCCGGTAGTAGTAAGATGTATCAAGATTTGAAGCCAAAATATTGGTGGACAAAATGAAAAAGGAAATAGCACCGGCACGTTGCTCACCGTGATGTGTGTGGAAGAGTAAAAGCGTATCATTTACTACCGGACTACTCCAATCATTATCTATTCCCGAGTGGAAATGGGAAGAAATAGGTATGGATTTCATAATCGGACTTCCTAGAACCCAGAGAGGATATAATTCCATATGGGTAATTGTGGACCGCCTCACTAAAACGGCTCACTTTTTTAATTCGTTAAATTTGGATACACCGCTGAACAATATGTGCAGATTTGTATATCTCGCAGATTTTTGCGCTTTGCATGCACATGCCCAAAACCATCATATCCAATAGAGGTTCGCAATTCATGGCTCGATTTTGGGAGCACCTTCATAATTATCTTGGTACTAAGCTAATCGAAGTTCTGCATATCATCCCCAAACTTCGGGTCAAGTTGAGCGTAAATCAAATTCTAGAAGACATGTTAAGAGCTTTGTGTTATCTCAGATCCGATCTTGGGATGAATGGTTACCATTAGCGTAGTTTTCATATAACAATAGTTACCAAGAAAGTATCAAAATGACACCCTTTGAAGCACTTTTTATGGCGTAAAATGTAGGACCCCCTTAAACTGGGTGGAGCCCGGGGAGAGGAGGTACTACGGTATTGATTTTGTAAAGCAAGTCAAGAATTAATCCAAAAAGATTCAACAACATCTTAAAGCTGCTCAAACCCGCCGAAAAGTTATGCCGACAAAAGACGGAGGCCAATACATTTTAATGTTGGTGACTATGTCTATTTGAAGGTTTCGCCATTCAAAAGTGAACGCCGATTCGGGATACAGTAAAAAGTTAGCTCCTCGCTATGTGGGACCATTCAGATCATCGCCGCAAGGGAAAAGTGGCATATGCTTTGCAACTTCCACCTAGTATGAGTGCAAGTTGTTTAATGTTTTCCATGTCTCCCAACCGAAGAAGTGTTTGAAAGCACCCACCCAAGAAGTCAACTTGGATGACATTGTTGAATCGACCTTACATATAAAAGAAGGACCGGAAAGAGTTTTGGAAGAAGCGGAAAGAGTGACCAAGCAAGATTGTGAAGTTTTATAAGGTAGTATGGAGCAATCATAATCAAGATGATGCCACTTGGGAGCGAGAAGATTTTCTCCGCACCAAATATCCCGCCTTCTATGAACAATGGTACGCCCCGTGAAATTTCGGACGAGATCAAGCGCCACTTGCCTCCACTCGCTACCCTCACCAAAAGGATGACTTCTGTGTCAGCGAGGAGGTCGCCGGTTACGGAAGGGCAACAGGGCCGAGGCATCTACCGCTGTAACATTCTAAATGTTAAACATGATTGCGTTGCATTTTTATTTTGCATAAAGCATCATTATGCATATAATCATGAGCATAAGAAATTTCAAGTTCTATGTGTGCAAATACATAATTATGTTTGGTAATCTTAAAAATGGTTTAAAAGTGTTTAGAATTAAAATAAATATAGGGTTTATATACAATATTTTGCTAAAACATGCTTACATGTGATGATAATATCAATTGTGCTTGTTTTCAAGTTACTAATGTCCTAAAGTGCAAGTATATGTTCTTCTTAGTTTTGGGGTTAAGCCCTAAATAAAAGTTGTAGTACAAGTTGTGTGCTACAAAAGTTATTTAAGGGCCCAAGGCCAAATCCCACTTTAACTTATCCAAAAAACTAGCCCTAATGTTGAATTCAGCATCAAATGGGAAGAGACTTAGAATTTTTCTAAGTCCCCTGAATTTCAGCAGCTAGATTCAATTTTCAGGGCTGCGCAATTTTATTTTTCATGGATAAAAACTGGAAACCAATTCCATCATTTATTAGTATAATGTTTGTACATTGTTAATGTTCAATTGGTTGAGTTTGATTAGTGATATGTTGGTCATAATTAATTGTCAAACTTGGTTAATCATCGCTGTGGATCGCTCTGCTTAACTGAATCGATAAGGCACAGTGTGTTTTTAGTAGTGTTTGAGTGCTTGTAGTTTGTAAACCGTGAAGATCTAGCATTTGATCATTTAATAAAAAGTTGGAGCACACTTATGGGGAGATTGCAGCGGTGCAATTAGTTTTTCTTTTGGCCACTTGAGCAAGAAGTTAGAGAGCTCAACTTCATGGATTCAGCCATCTACAAGAGTCGAGCAGCAGCTTCCCCGACGCTTTTGCCGTTGCCGCCTGGGGGATTGCCGCCGCTGCCACGCCGCTGTTGCATTGATGGGCACGCCGCGCTGTCCAGAAGGGATTGAGAGCCGTAGCTGCCCATGCCCATGCCGCTGCCTAAGCCCGCCAGCTCGCCATTGATCATCTTCGCCGCCAGGTTGCTCACCGTGTGCCATCGCACCGCCTTCTCCCAAGACAAGGCAAGGCGGGCAACGCATGGCTAGCCGCGTGGAGGTGCGCGAGAAGCCGCCGACGTTTCCCAGTGATCACCTTGCCTTTAAATACCCTATCCCGGCCACCGCCGCCCCTTTTTCTTCTCCCCGCCACCGCCTACCGAATTCCTCTCGTTGCAAAATTCGCCCTCACCGACAACTAAAATCCAATTGCATCCGCCTAGCTTCGCCAAATTATTGCGCTGTAGACTGCACCTTTGCTGCGCCGCTTACCGAGTCGCCGGGCGGCCATTTTCTTCTTTTCGCCGGGCTAACACTGGCCAAGGCTGGCCGACCGATCAACCGTGAGCGATTTACCTTGTTATTTATCGCTTTGGGCTCTCCATGACCGTGATCATAGCCAACCCGATCTTCTTAACCCTACCGCGCAGACACCCTTTGAACTTTTGCGCTGTCCGCCGGTCCGCGCCGCCGCTGCTGCCTCCTACGCCGACGACCCAAGCCCGCCGTGTCCTTGTTGCTAACGGTTGCCGCTCTAGGATAGTGGTGAGCCCCCCGGTCTTGAACTGGTTGCCTTTTGAACCTCTATCGCACCCTAGGAGCCGGAAGGCCGCCGCCAAACCGCCTGCACCTTGCTGGCTGCCATGACCGCCGACGAAGTCTCGTTGGTTGCAACCTGGTCAATAAAACCCGTGATATATCGGGCCATGGTGTTGTGGTTGTGTAGGTGTGCTCGCCGCTCGAGATCTCACCGCGGAGATACGCCAAGATGCCGGTATGCCATGGCCGAGCGCCGGCCGAGAGCCTCGAGGCTGTGGCCTGCTCATTCAGGGGCCGCCCAGCCTTGCTCGGTTGGGCCGGGCCGAGCCGGTTTAGGCCCGTAGGCTTTTTCCCTCCCCTTTTGAATGTTTAAACTTTTCTCCGATTTTAAATAGTGCTAAGTTTTGTTTATTTCATAGCAAAATAATTAGAGTTCCTAAAATCATGTAATTTTGTGCATAGCTTTCTTTTGCAGTGGTAACTACTCAGGAAAAATATGAAACTTGGATTTTAGATAGTTTATGCCTGAGATAAAATTATCTCTTAATTAATAAATGCAAACACTATGATTTTTCTCTAGGTAGATTAGTGATCCAAAAATCATGAAAATTATTTTACACTTATTTCATGACATCACCAACCTGCACAAAAGTTTGAGATTAATTTGAGAATGTTTTATAAAATCATTATTTCTAGAATTAAGAATAAAAGAAAAAGGAGAGTATATGATTTTTGTGTGCATATTTTTGTTTGAATGTTTTATTTTCATACCTTGCTAAGCTATCATCATGGGATGCTATTTATATATGAAATACTTTTAATTGGAGAATAGATGCCTTATTATTGTATGTCATGATTGCTAAGTGTGATGATATTGTTTTATGTTTTGGCTTCTTTTCCAAATAAAACAACCATATGGTATATGTATAGTGCTTGTGTGACCTTTAGGGTTGCATGATGGCCTTGGATTAGGAAATCCCCTTTGATCCCGGCAATTTTCTTGCTTAGTGAGAATGATCATGATTCACTAGTTGATCGCGAATAGATGTTGCTTTCTAGTAGTTACACTATCTCTTCCAGAGAAGAGATATGCACATACCTGTGTTTAGAAATAAGTGATGTTAGTCTATTTAACTAACTCGATAATATAGTGTTGTCATCAGAGAAAGAGAATTGCACACATGGAACCTTATGTAGCTTTCTATTTTTGTCATTCCCATGATCATGTCATCATGTATCATTTCATGCTATAGCATCATATCATAGTGCGCCCTATATGTATTCTCGATATTTATGCATCGATACATTCCTATAGGATCGGAGGAAGAGGCGTCCGTCGAGTACGTGATATTCAAGGAGAGGGATCCACAGAGTTGCCACCCAAGACGAAGGACGAGACTCTAAATTACTGTCGATTTACCCTAACTACGGACCTCCAACTTTCACCGAGGCAAGCCCCGAGCATCCTAAATACCTATTCTATCTTTTGAAATACAATTATACTTTTCTTTTATATAGTACCGTTATGTGCATTAAGTTATCGTGGTGGTTGACACCGTTGTTGCATGACATCCTTGTCCACTAAAATGAAAAACCGCTTATCTTACTAGATGAAGTAGATAGATTATGCTTAGCCATGCTTAGATCATTAAGAAGCCTGGGATGATTTCCTCGTCATCCGCAAATTTTAGGTCGGTACATATGATATCCTTTTAACATGAGGTGAATAATAATTGAGACCTGACGACTCGTGTTGGAGATGCTACAGACATGGAGGTCTTGTATGTTTCTAGTTTTCCCCGCCTCGAAGTCAATTAAGGACCGCACTGCATTCCGGGTCTAGGTGTGAGATTGAACGTATCTTCACATAGCAACCGAATAACTCGCTTTTGATCAAGCGAAACCGATTAGCTCGCTCGAGGTAGGAATTGAATCGTTAGCATTGCCGGGAGGAGAGTAACCGGTGGAGAGGGTATCGATCCAAAACCCTACATGACTAATCGGCCAGCGCCGGACGGCATGACTTGTGAGGATGCGGTACCATCGTTTTTATTTAAACGGTTCAACCTAGTTTTCGAATAGAGTGAACGGTAATCCGCGCTGGTGAAGTACAAACTCATGCGGGTGTGTGATACGGGCTTACCTAGCTGGTGTAATCGATTCAATCGCCTCTCTCCTGATACCGAGAAACTTATACCTTGTCGCAGACGTAGTAAAAGGGATGGAATTCACCGTTGGTTTTGAAAGGGTTATAATTGGTACCTCGTCTCGTAGATGAATGCTTATATAATTCCAGTTGTATGTTTTAGAAAGGTGCAAACGTAGTTATGGATAGCATCATAATAATTTTGCCGCCAACATATAAAACTTTGGAACCTAATAATAAGCTTTCCCCGCAAAGGTTGCTAGCCAACAAACCCCACCATCCATAGCCAATCATTTATCCTTGGAGTCTTTTCCTTTATTCTCCGCGGGTAAGTCTTATGGAGTACAATTGAGTACTCGTGGTTTTACCCCATTGTGTGACTTGTTGTGCGAAGGGTTTTGTACAGGCGTTAACCCCGCTGGGATAACAAAGGATGACTAGGCCAACGGGCATGGCCATATCTTATACACCCTTCTCCATGTCAGAATCGAGGTTCGAATAAAGCCGGTGCTATAAAGTAAACTTCTAGTATTGTATTTGAAACCAAGAATCACTTTTATGTAATATATTTGAACCGCCTTTGTAATCACATAGAACTCAAAGTTGTAATTATTATCCGTCAGAACTTTGTTTATCGATGTATGATGTTTCCTTAATCATGTGATCCCGATGTAAGTTGATTTTATCGAGGTCCTTCGTGACACTCCGGCAGCACTACCGTTCATTCGAGAAGCGGTGTATACGTGTCAACGTTATTAACGGAACGCTTATGCTTAATCTCTGATGGATTGGTCGGTTCTCGCTTCACACCCGCGCATAGCCCTTACCTTCGGTTAAAGAACGAACCCCGGCCGCAAAGCACCCCTCGCAAGACCAAGTAGCTTAAAAAGCAAACGGAAGGGAATGCGAGAGATAACGAAAAAGCAAGTACAAAAAGCATAAAGCCTCGACGGCCGACTCATATAAAGTATTCCACAAACACACGCCAACACAAGTTCCTATTTACATGGGCGCCGGGCCCAGCTTTTGTGGTCTATCGGGGCCCAAAGCCGACATCTCGGCGGCGACATCCACAACCTTGGAGCCTCGGGCCGCAGTCTTTCCACGGTTCGGGCGTTTTCGGCACGGGGCTCACGGCTTCGTGATCGTGGCTTCGTGGGAGCCACTGGCCGTGGCCCGCGGGCTCGACGACCACAACCTCGACGTCCCGTGGGCCTCGGGGCCACCAGCCTTCCTCCGAGGGGTGGAGACGACAAGAAGCGCAAAAGTGGCCGCCAACGCTGCAGAACCCCGCCGCCCGGGTCCTCAACGAAGCCGGGCCAAGACTCGCTTCGCGCCCTCATCTCCTCTTCGGCCACGACGAGTCCCTCGGGCGATCCGAGGGAGGTCGAGCCGATAGTGGGACATGGTCAGCGCAAGCGTGTGTGATACGCCGACTCTGAGGGCCTCCGTGGCGCTAGCGCCTCCACCCAGCTGCGTACCATGGCTACCAGCGCCACCAGTGTAGCTTCCGCCAGGGCTCCCTCCGCCTCCACCGCGGGCACGTAGCCTCCCGCTGGTCTCGAGCTCGCCTCGGCGCTGAGCTTATAGGCGGCCTGGTGACGCCGAGAGGTCCTCCTCCAACTCCGCTCACTCTGCCCCCGCAGCCTGCACCAACCCGAGAGTTAGGTTCCTGATGACATAACATGTGCACGAAGGGCGATCAAGGCTTACCCTTGCTGGGTCGGCCGAGGGTCGTATTCCCTGCTGATCCCCCTCGATGACCACCTCCTTCACCTTAGAGTACTCCCCCAGCCATCTAATTTGCTCACCTCTGAGGCCTCCAAATTTCTGGACAGGACTTGATGGAGTCCGCCGAGCGACGCCCGGCGAATTATCGCCTCCTTTCTCCACCCGGAGTCGGGTCAAGGCTTTTGGGCATGATCCGCGATCTCCCGGCAAGTGGGAGGCGTCTCGCGCCTACCGCCGAGGCCTCGGATCGCACTGAAACGAGAAGACGAGAAGCTCAAGCTCGGCGCCCTCCTCTCACAAATGTCGTCGTTGGCAACCAAATTCCCTTCGGGCTGGAAGGTACCGGGTCGTGGAGGCCACCGACGCACGGAGGAGGTCCGACTTCTTGCCCCATCGCCCGGGCCTAACTCCCCGTAGCACACACCCTCTTCCTACGATGGGAAAAGGCCCCCAAGGGGAATGAGGACAGAGCAGCCACTTACCCGAAGCAAGGGGGAGTTCCGGCATGCCCCGACACGATGGTCATCGGGGCGGCCTTCTCATAGCTTGGTCAACGACTGGTCACGCCACCCAGGACCTCACCTCCTCGGGCATCGTCCCGGCGAAAGCCCCCGCTCTCCAAGGTTCTAGGGCGGCCGGTTCCCAAATTCTGTAGAGGGTACCTCAACGGACGCCCGCCGGCACGCAGTCGAGGCCGCGCATCCACGGTGGGCACCTCCCTCACCCAGCGCCTCCCTCGGTCTCCTCCGCCGAGGCAACTCCCGCCGGTGGCCATGACTTGGCCGGGAGTGCAGGTCACCCGCCTCGGCCATGGCCACACGCAGGCAACCACCACGGGCCTCCACCTGGGGCTCCCCTACCGGCACCGAGGATTCCACCTCGGCCGACACGCCAAGATCACCACGTTGGTCTCTTCCCCGGGCGGGCGCTCTCCGCTGTGCCGGGTGGGCGCCCGACGGGCCGAATTTTTCATCGACGGCGCCACCTGCCGCACCTCGGTTCCCACGGGTAGAGCCGCGCCGCCCGCCTTCATCGCCGAGGACCGGCCTGCGGGTTGGCGGCGCCGGGTGGTTTTCCTTCTCCTCGGTCCCGGCCGTCGTCTCGACGATGGAACTGAGGCTCGCGCTCCCAGCCCCTTCGCCTTAGTCAAGCTTCCGGCGAGGGGCGCCAGATCCTCGCGGCCTCGGCGCTCAGCCGCGGATGGGCACAAGGTAAAATTAGCGTGCGTACGTTGAATCAGACAAAGCACGAACACCACTTACCTGCGCAATTTAATCTTGGCACTGACCGACCCCTCCCCGGTGGGAGGGAGCATCGGGCGCCCACCGATCGCCTGGGCTGCCCCGGTTACGTTTCCTCCGACCCTTCTCTACGTCTGGGTCAAGTGGGATGGGCCTCCGGCGGGGGAGGGCTCGCGATCTCCTTCCCCCGGGGCTGCGCCTCCTCCCCGAGGACGCCCCTGGCATTGAAGTGTTGGGCCCCAAGTCCGTGATTACGGGAGACGAGCCTCTCCCGGGGGATCCAACCCCTGCAGCTGCTTAGCTCGCCCCTCATCCCACTCCTCCGCCGCCGCCGCTGCCATCACCATACTCCCCGGTGGTCTTCGACGGGCCTCCCTCCCGAGGGAGGTTCTCCGCTGGCCCAGCGAAAGCCAGTCATCCTTCTTCGCTTATGGACGTTACGCCGCGGTGCTCTCCTTTCCCTTCCTCTACGCCCGCCCGGTTGGGTTGGTTTTCTCCGGGGCGAAGCGGGGGGCTTCGACGGCCTCGCCAAATTTCTCCGAGAGCCCGCAAGCGATGACCGGATTAGCGTGGGGAAAAAAGAAGAAGAACGGAGCGCACGACGGAGCGGGAGGGGGCAAAGCCTTACTGTATTGATGTAGTCCTTGTCCCAACAAGACGGGATCTTGAGCAACAAGGAAGTGCTCCACCGACGCCAAGATGTTTTCGTCCTGGCCGAGGACCTCGGCGCATTCTAGGTCCCTCGGCGCCATCCGGTGCTCCCTCCCTGTGCTGTCGGCCGCATGTCATACAAATACAGCATCGCCGATGCATGAGCGGCAAAGACGCGCCGCCAGGAAGCCGGGCGATCACCGCCGAGGCGTCGGTGCATCTCGCCTTTGGTCAAGCGCGCAAGGCGGAGAACACCCTCTGGGGGGGGTCTCCTTCTCGACGACAACTCCTTCCGCCACGACGGCGGCTCGAAGGTGAACACCTTCCTAAGTAGGCGGCAGGTGGTCGAAGTCGCTAAGGTAGAACCACTTGTTGTGCCACCAGGGGTTCGAGGTGGCAAGCTTTGTCGATATACCCTGCCGTGCTTGACCGCTACCGCAAGCGCAAGGGGGCTTGCTCGGGCCCTGACCGACCGGCCAAATTTCCCTTCTCCTCCTTCCTTCCCTCCTTCCGCCTCGGCGGAGATTTCAGAATGTGGTGGCCTCGAAGAAGTAAAGCCACAAGTCCCTGGGCGCCGATGCCGAGGTAGCTTTCGCACGCCACGAAGACCAAGGCATGGGAGATGCAATTGGGCGAGATTGTGGAGCTCCAGTCGTGTGCTCTAGGAGCGCGCGAGGGAGCGCCCCACCGGCATCCCGAACCCGTGTTCGTGGAACGGAACTCCTCACGACGCACTCGACGTGAGGGCGCTGGTACCGTGGTGGTCCGGTGGCGGCACGATCCACTCCGGCTGGCCGATGTCGACCGAATAGAGCCCTTTTCGCAATACGCTAACTCAGCCTGGGTCACCGAGCACGACTCCCACTCCGCCACTCCGATGACATCAGCCTTGGGCGCCATCAAGGAAGAAGTGGGGGATAAGCTAGAAGACGGCGTGGGAGGTTTCTCTCTCTTCTTCTCCGCGAAGCCAAGTTCTCCTCCGACTCAAGGAAAGAGGCAAGGGCAAAAGAAAGAAGCAGAAGGGAAGGGAGGGCCAACGCGGCCGCCGCATGTATTTATACCCGACGCGCTCCCCTTTTAGATTAATTATGACGGGGCTCCGATACGCCAGAATCGACATACCACCACGCGGGGTACGAGGCGCCGGGCGCACGAAGCGGCCGGGCAGCCACGGGCTCGGGCCAAGACCACACACGCTGGCCACACCTGCAGACCCCGCAGTGATCCGGATGCCCGGCCTCGCACCACGCGTGGCCACATTGGGCTGAAAGCCGCAGCCGGCCACGCCCAATGGGACCCACTAACACACGCTAAGACGCCAATCGCCACGACGGGAAAGTGGGGGCCCGCCACCGCCACGCGGCGACATCTCCGCGCTGGCCGCCTCGAAAAAGACGCGCCCACGCCCCCACGACGTAGGCAAAAACAAGGGCTCCTTCTCCACAAAGCGAGCCCAAAGCGACGGCCCATTTACGGTCCAGAGGCTCTCGCAGGTGGCCCACTTAAGGGTTCGATACCACCTGTGTGGCAACAGAGTGTGGGCAGCCTGGACGCCATACACGCCCCCCGCGCAAGCGGGGCCGCCCTTGCAAAGATCCGAGGCCGGCATGGCGCCTGGGGGATCCCCAAGGCAGAGGAGAGAGCCCCCTGGACCTATGGACGGACCCGCCCCGCCTCAGTAACACCCCAGGTGTGCTTTATGAAATCAAGGCCTCCCTCACCCAACTCTCTAGTTTAACGGGCACGCGGCTCACTTGGATCCTCCCCTAACACCACCCATCTAAAGGCCGTGTTCGACACTGCCGACGATAGCATCGACAAAGTCCACCCTCCTCCCGCGTATGGGAAGCCGAGGTGCGTAAAAATACCGACGGCCGAAAATTAATTGCCCCTCGCCACTACGAGGGTTCGGGGCTTCCCCTAACGCGCGAACCAATTCGGGAAAACGCCCCGAAACCTAGCTAAACCCCCGACGAGCCGACGGGCCCTGGGCTCGGCAAAGACGGATCGCTTGTCCGCCGAGTGCCCACACCTCCGAGGCCTCTGGAACCTGCTGGTGGGCCGCCCCGCTTCACGGCAGAAGCACGGCCGAGATAAACCTCAAAACCACACCGCGCGAAGCAGCACAAGCCCTCGAAGGAGTCCCCAAACTCCTCCGAGGCCCTGGTTACACGGCCAAGGCCAAGCACCCTCAAGGAGAGTGTCAATAGCAGCCGAGGACGCACGACCTCGCCTCCCGAACGAGTGCACCCACTCCTTTTAGAAGGCTCTGGGGCTACCGTTTGGGACCAAATAAGGCCCCCTAAGGAAAGCCCAACAATGCAAACTTTGGCCCAATAGGCCTCCCCACGCTTACCTAGGTCGCTGCCCAAAGACACCGGGAGTGTGTGCACCTCCGGCCCATCCGAGCTCACCCCGCCAAGGGCTCCTAAGCGGGAGAGCCACTTTCCTCGCCTCCGAGCTCCCCTGTGGCCTTGACGAAAGCCTCTATTCTCCGCCCGCCCGAGCCCCCGCAACCGTGCCTCGACGGGACGCTACGCCCGTAGTCAAAGACCTGCACTCACCGATTTGACGCGAGATATTCACCACCGCCCATGTCGAGCGCTTCCACGCCCGACAGTGGATGGCACGCCTGCCACGGCCCACGCCGGGGCGATCATAAAAGCAGCCTCCTTCCACGCGGGAGGCCACGCCCGCCATGTTGGGGCACTATGCCGCCTAACCTCGGCCAGTCCCATTGTTTAACCTCCAGACGCCGGCCCACCACGCCAAGGCAACGCCACCGACGCCACTCCTCGTGCGGGAGTTGGACGACGTCCATTCTGGGGCCACAACTAACAAATTTCACCCCGTGAGCCCCGAGCACGGGATGGGCAACCACACGCACCGGGCGACGTCCGCGGGCCGCTCCACCCACTCAGACGGTAACAAGCTCCGAGGCCCCCCCGAGCCCTGACCAAAGGGTCAAAGCTACAGGGCTCGCACCACCTCCGACGCACTTCACCAACTCCACAGGACGCCGTCATTCCTCGACAAATGGGGCAAGGAGGTGACGCCGCATTGCCTCGCCACGGTCCCGGATACCGCCCACGCCGAGCCTCGGATGGGAGAGGACGGAAGCCCATGAAACAGCCACGAGCACGATCACCTTCAGGAAGCCCCCCCGCCTTCCCCTTGCGGCTATGTGGGGAAGGCAGGGCCCAGACAGCACACACGAGAGCCCGATATTGGCACTTCACTCAATCACCACGAGACTTGGGACCCCGCCCTCTCTCACCGCTTGTACACCCTACCTACTTGAGCACTTCTGGCAAGTGTGATAATACAAGAACTCCTCCCCCATCGACGAGGGCCTCTCTTGCCCGAACCAAGATAAATCCGTGTTCATCCCCGCACACCATCCCGGTTGGGAACACGCACCACAAATTCACTTGTTGGTGCT
>JADLZL010006342.1:0-22029 GCA_015844335.1 Chrysopogon serrulatus
ATGGTCGCCAAGATGAGTTGCGATTCTAGGGGAACCCCGAGAGTTAGGGGGATTTCTTGGTCAATGAGTTCAACAAGGTCCCTTATCCGATCCGCATCTTGGACCGGGATATTTATGTCCTTGGCTAGCGTGGGAGAGTTATTTCCTTTAGCCGAGCTTGATTTTCTGGCGATAACCCTGGCCGAGATGTAGCTTCTTCACCTCTCTCATTGATATACTCCTCAACAAAGTGAAGGAGTAGCTAACGAATGGCTTGATATCATCCTTAAGAAAAAAGAAAAATTGTTAGCCGATTGATCAAGTTTACTAAAGAATTTAGTGGGGCAAAGCATTACCTTTTTGAACGTAATCTTCCTCGGTTTGAATTCTGTCCCCGGCTTGGTTGAGGGCTTAGCTGGATGCCCAAAGATGATGAACTTGAAGCATGATGAGGGAGGGTTCTTACGCCATCTTGTCCAAGAGTTGATCTGTTTCTAAGAATACAAAGCAGCAGGGTGTGAGTACTATTGAATGCATCTAGTACAAGAAAAAAAGAGGTGATCAACCGAGAGAATAGTAGCAATGTGGCTAGTGGCTTCCTCGGATTTACGCATCTCAGCCAGAAGCCCGAGGAGAAATCTCAATGGTTGTTGGAGCATTGGCTGATCTTGAAAGTTTAACTTTGGGTCGCAAGCGAGAGGAAATAAGTACAAAATTATTGCCAAAATGAGGACCTGACAAGGGTATACCTTAGGAGACAGTTTGGCTTTCTTAGATCTTGTTTTCCTGGGCACAGTAACATCGTTGCTTGATTCAGCAGTAGCTTTCCTTTTGTGTTCTCCTCTTGAAGGTGCTGTACCCAAGGTTGCAGGGATTTTTATGAAGGCTGCTAAAGTTGGAGCATTAAACCCCAAAGCAGGATTGGGTCCAGCCTGGTAATATTGGGCCACTTGGGAAGGAGGAATAGGCTCAACATCCTGTGAATGACAAAGAATTAAAATCAGGAATAAACCCAATAGCAAGGAGAATTATGGGTACAAGGAAATTACCTCACTGTCAGAAGCAAACTGAGCTTGCAGGTCTTGGCATAGAGGATGCACTGGTATGTTGAAAATGTGGGCACACTACTCTTGCCACCAGGAAACAAACAGAGGATGGGCAACATCTATTAGTCCAAGAGGAGAAGGCTCATATGCTAGTAGCTCCCATCCAAGCTCAAAAATCTTCTTGGCTTCTATATCATCTCCTATCTTCTCCCTGGGCCTTATAGTTTTGGAGAAGAACAGTCTTGGGGGCAGGTGACCACATCCTAGTTGTCTAGCCACCATATTTGGGTTATAGAATTCATAAGTAGGGCGCAGTAATCTCTCATGATGGAACTCTGCTGGTAAAGTGCAAGGCTTGATGAAAGAATTAAAAATCTCTATAGACATTTGGTCTGAGTAGCCAGTTTCATAGCTAAACTTGCAAGGGAAAGTCAAATTTTCATTTTCCCTATAAGGGAGCCAGATCACATTGTCAAAACCTTTGAAGAATAGCTTGAAAAGATGGCCAATATCTATATCAATGATGATAGAAGATGCTGCCTCCCCATATGTCTGACAAGCCTTCTCTTTCACTGTACCATCTTCGGCATAATTGACTGAAGGGAAGCCCAGATCATGAAGGTCCACAGAGACTATTTGATGCATGTACAGCTGCGGCCACATCTGAACCAACCACCAGGGACCATTTACACAGTGAATTTCTCCATGATGGCGCATCTGGACAGTGATCTGATGCATCATGTGATAAATAGCCCCCAAGAGATACTTGCCTAGGGGGATCAAAGTGCCTGAAGCCAGCTCCTCAGCCATCACCATGTGATTTAGAGTTGGCTCATTAGATTTACCGCAGAAGATAAATCTGCTCAGCCACATATTCATGAAAGCTTTGTACTCTTTATCAGACACAACACCAGTTGACATATAAGTTTGGATATATTTTGTCCATCCACCTCCTGGACTTAACGCCTTTTGGTTCTTTGTTGCTCTTGTACTTGAGGGGTACACTGGTCTTTGTCACATTTAGGCCGGTCATCATAAAAATGTCACCAAGGTAAAAGACATTGGACCATGACCGAAGATGAAGGCATTGGCGACATCGGACTGAAGTGAGTGGTCGCTATCAAGAGGGAGTCGTTCCTAGGTGTCTCGACAAGGATAACTCCAAGCAATGCTGAATATCTTGAGATTCCCATCCCATCGCCGCTCTTGTTCAAAATCCTCCCGGTACCAGTCTCGCCATCCCAAGCAATTGGGGAAACGGCCAAGTTTTGAAGGTGTTCGGCCACCGGTTCGGGCGGAGTGATTTCGGATTTGAAAGGAATCCTCAAGGTCTCTTTCTCAACAAATTCAATCGGATTGGGATCTCCCATCGGACCGAGGAAGTAAGAATTGGGGTTCGCTGCATAGGGAATCAAGATCTCATCCTTGTATTCCTTCGAAGAATGATACAGCAGGAAGAGAAGTGAGTCGAAAAGAAACAAAAGATCGATTTGAAAGTTGCCGAACACATGAGAGGAACGAGAAATTACCTCTAGAACTCCGTCCCTGGGTCGCCATTGAGGATTTGAGTGGATTTGAATCTAGATCGGAGAATTCAGACTTCGAAAGTGGCTACGCGAAGTTTGAACAGTGTTGACCTAAACGAGAAACGAATTTGTGGTCAATTTCGGAATAAAATCACTTTTATCCCGAAATTGAGGGGGCATGTGTTAACACCAGATTTTGGTAAAGGCCGAGAAGATGACAGGTGGGCCAATACATGGCAGGCTTGCGAGAGGCAAGTATTCAGAAGCATTCGGCAAGCACCCATGCGGGTGGTTATTCCTGGCAATTCGGCAAGTATCCATGCGGTCGGCTTACTCTGGGCGAATTGACAAGCGATCGTGCGGTCGGCTATCTTTGAAGGCGGTGGCTCCATTCGAGAAAGCAAAAGGTGGCAAGCAAAAGCCGATTAGAAGGAAAGAACCGTGATAATAAAGGACTCCGAAAAGGATTAGAGCCAAGATCGTCGTACTTTTGAAGTTTTCCTTAATATTTTGTAATCGTAATCCTTTAGGACTCATGTCCTGTCCAGGGTATAAATATAAACCCTTGACCATTCTAAAAAGTAGTTCACAACCAAATCAATACAATCGGCCCCGTGCCAAGTTTTCGAGTCCTTTATCGTGTCGTCGAGTTCTTCGAGAGGGGCCATCGATCCGTCGACCTCCGTAAGTTCCGACAACCTTCCTATCATGTCTAGTATCATGCGGTGGATTTAGACGTTGATGCAAGTAGTCTTGTTTGTCTCGACCGGATGGCCGTCGGCGGCAAAGCGCCCGCTTGATAATCAAGAGGTCTTTGCTTATGCTTTGTTTATCTCGACTGGATGGCCGTGCGGCAGGCGTTTGCTTGATAGCATAGCGAAGCAAGATAGTTATCGGCTCTATTAGATTTGGCAAGGTCTGATAGATTCATTAAGTTATCATGTGTTGCATGTTTTTAATTACTTGTCACACTCTTTTGCCCAATCTAGATTGATTAGGTTCGGCTTCTTACTTTTTTAGATCTATTTGTTCTCTAACGTTTTATTCTTATATTCTCATGATAGATAGATCATATGCTTACATAGCCGAGTTAGATCAATCTAGATTGTTACATGTTGCGGGTTCTTACATGTTAGAAGCGTTTAAATCTTGATAGGATTGAGTGTCGTGCGGCAGATACAAGTTCTTGATGGGTTTGCTCGTGATGGCTTGTTTGTTCCTTCTTCATGGACCCCGAGTCGGCTGACTTGCCGAGCTTGGTTATGCTTCAACTCATGATCGACTTTCACTTGTTCAAACATGTCTTCTCATGCAAGCGTGTTCGGCAATCAATGCTTTACGTGTCTTTTATCTTTATATTAGCCGAATGAATCATAAACATGATTGACAGACAGCTTCTATAGCTGTATGTCATCGTAAGTGGCTTCAGGGCCGTATATACGGAACTGTCTGGTTTCACCCGTCATGTTCCGATTTTTGTATTTAACAATCTTTTGTCCCTTGTCAGTTTTCAGGTCAAACTGACTGGCACGCTTCCGGATCTTCAAACCGCCCGGTCACCCGATTGAAGCCACGCTTTCCGGCTTGCTGTGTGTGAGGCACAGTGTGTCACGTTTTGTGTCAACACCTTCTTCCCAGTCTTATTCAAGAGTTGGAAAGGTACTGCTGCTCCAAAGTGCTATTGTGTGATTGTTATATCTATTCATGAATTAGTTATTATAGAACCCTAGTAATAGAGAAGTATTTAGGAACCTTGAACTCTCCCGTTGTCCTCTCACTTTAGCTATCTACTCTTTTATCATAGAATTCTCCTGTGTGTCTGTGTCATAACTCCTATCATTCATCATTTACCCTCTACTCTAGTCTAGTTGGTGTATTAGTTAGTAGATACATGATGGTGAACTATCAATGTCTTTATCCATTGTTTCCTAGTGGTAAAATATAAATAACGATACCTGGAATACTCCCGGTAAAATGCTACAATGGTTTTCTGTGCGCTTGCGGAATCCTTCATATTTTAATTGTGCATAAGAAATACCAACAAGGTCTCTGGCGCAGACATCTAAACAAGCAAAAGGTGAAAGAGAGAAGCTAATCGGAACAGGCCACCCCGAAAGTAAATACCGGAAATGAACTCAGCGCCCAGCAACTCGAATAGATTAAAGAACAGGAAGAAAAGCGAAATAAGCAGAAGAGGATGGCACCATACCATGCGGAAGCAAGTGCGGAAGAGACGGCAGAATCAACGCGAAGGCGACCAACCGGGCGAAATCACGAGCTATCGCAACTCCACGAGAGCATCGAATGTAGCGCGAGGCGGCAGGACTTCAAATGGCAGGGGTGACCGCCCAGGCGGCGGCAGGGGCTTATATAGCCCTGCCATCAGGCGCGGGCACGCGCCCTAAGAAATCCGTGCGGGAACAGGCACCAACGGGCGCAGGCGCTAAAAGGCTCGCGCGCGCCAAAGGGCACAGTTACCAAAAAAAAACAACACTCGCCACAGGTTTCGCCTTCGCATGGGTGGCGCCTTTTGGGATGACCCGCCCTTCAGAGAGTGAGGCTCTGAAGGGCGCCTCAAGGGGCTATTGTTGGGGACAAGGCACTCTTTCGGCCTCCTCTCTCTCTCGTTCACCGCTGCGCTAAAGAGCCGGGGCCGAAGCAGCGGGCGAAATTGGCGGCGAGTGCCGTGGGATGGAGCGACCCTGTTCCCAAAGCCGCAGGGACAGTGGCGGAATGAGGGTCCAGGAATATCGGAGCATGGGCCCGTGGAGCAGAGTTGTGGATCTGATTCGCGCTGCTGAAAGCTGGCGCGAATCCGATCGGCGGATCCACGCGGGAAGTCGGAACCGACCTCGCCTCGTTGAAAGCCGGGCGCGAATCCGGATGGCGGATCCACGCAGCTGGGCTGGGGAGTGGACTCGCGCTGCTGTGGGTGTGTGGATTCGGCTAGTGGTTCCGCACAGCGGAATCACGAAGCGAGTTTGAGTCACAAATTGGCGCGGTCCCGGACTGTGGATTCGTGAGTGCGGATAACGCGTTGACTAGAGGGGCAAGGATTCGGGCGGCGAATTCGCTCAGCCACCGCGCAGCGGTCGTGGGCTCGGCCGTCGAGGGCCAGCCTTGTGGTCCCTCAGCAAGTTGGGCACGGTAAAGCAGAATGAAGTATGGAAATACTGTAACAGAACCGACCAAATTATAAGAGCACAAGCGCAAAACAATCGCCGAAGCAACTAATTTCGCTCTTGAGCCCATATAATCCCGGTAGTCCAGAAATCTCGAAGGATTTCAAACCAACAACATACAAACCAAGATCGAACGCAACTTAACATAATTCACCATCCGTTACATCAGAGTTCACAAATGGTTCGCAAGTAGCATCACATAGGAATACTTAGTTATTACAATACCGGTTTCTGATAATAAAAGAAACATAGTTTTGAAACCATTCGAGTACACACACTTAGTTCGGATACATGCCGGATCCATAGTCATCCCACAAAAGCATATGATAAGATAAAGGAAACGATCTTTGCCCATGATCTAGTCCTCATCCCCGGTGGGTGAAGACATACCTTGCGTAAGCCTTGTATAAAGAATATCATCCGCAACAAGAGCGAATAAACCCTGAGTACGAGGATGTACTCAGCTAGACTTACCCGTCATAAACCAGAAATAATTGACACCAAGGATTATGCAAGGCTAAAATATAAGTGGAGCTAGCTTGACAACTTTTTGCATAAAGAGCATAAGTAACATTTGATGCACCAGTTAAACATATTAGCAGCAGCTTAAATTATTTTTACCTTCCATCTAAGTGTGCCTTGTGTACTAAGCAATCACTTATTTATAACAAGTATTAATAACCATATCCATTTTAATACAGCTTTCATTCATAGCAACATCAAACTTGAACCATAATTATTTTAGTGAGAGCTACGATTGCCAGGCAAGGTCAAGTTCTCACTATCCGGGAGAGACGGTGATTCGAATCGATTTCAACTGAGCTCAGGGGGTATTCCCAACACACACCCAGGCAGACTGGATCAGAGTCGCCTTAGGTTACTCTTCGTACAACTCAGGTTCGGGCCCGATTTATACGTCGGCAAAACCGAAAAGTCAGATAGCCAGGATGTTCAACCCATGCTAACCTAAGGACGACGCCAGGAGCAGTTAGACATGTTTGCCCTTGGTCTAGTATGCCGCTATCCCGCGAATTGCCCAACGGTCTCGGGTTATCCCGACTTGAGTTGAGCTACCGAGCCAGCGGCCACATGGCACACAGGGCCGGGCCAACTATGTGTTAGGCTGCGTTCAACATGACCAAGAGTGAAACAACGACGCCAGTCCTTAATCGACTCGGACAGGGTCCACTGCCCCTGCCCGGTCTTCTTTTTAATTAACACATGGTTCATTTCCATGATAACACATACAGCTGACAGTGACCAAAGAGTATCCACCTATAACTCGTGGATAACAGGATATCACCCGACTTCTACCGGTCTAAGCATGGCTAAGCATTTGCATCGCTCCTAACCTTAAACATAGGATTCAGGATATAATATATATATACTGGACAAGGATAGGATAAATGCAACAACATCTTCAATCAACTCCTAAACTTAATGCAATAAACAACATAAAGTACTCGAGTGCATTTTATAAAACATGGGAAACTTAATATGCTCCGGGGCTTGCCTTTCACAAAGGTTGCAGGCTCGTGATTAGGGCACTCAGTTAGCTCTTCTTCTTCGATGGAGTTGCTTTCACCGGCTGGTCCCTCCGGCTCCTCCTCCTGCTGCAGGTCCCCGAACTCCAAGAGTGTTACCCCCTTCGGTGAACCTATTGAATGCAATGCATAAATGAGAATAATGAATGCACAAGATGATCCTGTAGGAGAGTGAATAACAGCAACAACACTAAACCCTCCAGCTGAGGTGATGACTCTATTCAAATCACTTTAAGTTACAGAGTAGGTGCATATCTCCTCTCTAAACAAGATTGAACACTCACCAAGCAAGTCAAGGTATAACTTTTCATCATCAGTTAAGGACATACAACCTGCACCTAATCACTTGTATAAATTAGCGAAGTATCTACAAGATGTAAATCACACACACAAGGGCAAGTAAGTAAAGCCAGGCACATTTCAGAACTTCTGACCTACATTCAACAGCTGAAAGAAGCAACTGTAACTGGAGTTCTATAAATCCAAATAACATGGATGAGGACATTCTGGAAAGCTTATAAAATTGTCTACAACTCTTATTTAGACATCATAGACAGATTCAAATTTCAAAATGGTCAAACAAACAGATTTCCCAGATCTATCCAGAAATTCCAGAGAAGACCTCTTTTCTGGAATCTCACAAGGTAACACCATAACTCCTAAACTACTCCACCAAATGTTCTCAATTTTTAACAGAAACTAGATAATGAAATTATCTACCACTTTGCTATTGACCACAAAGCCAGAAAACACCATCTAGCTCATGCAAAACCAAAAGTACCACTAGCTGTCCAGAAAAGGCTTAAATTGGAGGATTAATTATTTACTCATGTTCAAACTTGCAATTCAAGCTCACCCAACCTGACCAACAGTTAAAACATGACTAATAATTAACAGAAAAACTAATAAACCACTCTAGAACATCAGTTAAAACACCCTTTTCAATTTATTTCATTATTTAAGGGCATAAAAGAGCACATAGTAAAACTACCCAGAAAAATCTATAAAAATTATAGTGGACTACCCATGGCTCACATAGGCCCCAGTTTAAATTTCTCATTAAAATTCTAAGTACAACACCCTGTAGCAAAAGAACAAGCTACACAAGCTTAAAAGAGGATAAATCACAAGTCTATTTGAAAAGTATCAAACAACAGATTTTATAATTTTCTTATCATAAATACACCACAAGTACACTGTGTACCAATTCTTACCTCAATAGCATATGTATAGAAAGCATGATAAATAGAAGAACATTCTAGCAAACTGTCATGTAAAAACAGGGGTACATGCCAACCAATATTTTTCCTAGACAGAGCAGGTCAAAATAAAGCTAACCCCACTGGTTTCACATTTTTAGCATCATCCATTAATTAGTTATGCAATTAATAAATTTCCAAGACATAGAACAAAATAAATATACCAAGCAAAATCTACTGCATAACAGGGCAAGTTTCATATTTTTAATAAAAACTAGACATACACAGGAACCCAACAAAATTGGAATCACTCTATTTGGACTCCAATTGCTCAAGATATGAATTATTGAAGATCTAAGCATTTTCTGCAAATAAATAAAATGAAAACCTAAATCTACAGCCACTGTCACGTGGGGCCCGACGGTCAACCGGTCCCACCTGTCATCGAGACAGAACAGAGCAGCGGCGACGGCCAATTTTGACCGGGAAGAGCTAGTCAGCGGTGAGGTTTCCGGCGAAGCCGTCACCACCGTCGTGCTCCCCACAACCTAACGCACCGATAGACCTATTCTATTGCAAGGGGGAAGCACGGGAGCTAGCTCGTTGCCGGCAATGGCGGCACGGCGGTGCTGCGCGGCGGTGATGCCACCGTCTCCGGCAATGTCGTGCCCAATCGAGTGCTGCGAAAGGTTTCGGAGGTCCTAATCGAAGCTAGGGTTTGGGATTCGGCCGGCGGTGAGCTCCAGAGAAGCTTGCCCGCGTGCGTGGCCACGACGGCGGCGAGAGCACGGCGGCGCACAAGGCCCGCTTCGGTGTGCAGAAACCCTAATCGTCGAAACCAATACCCGAGACTCGATCTACACCCCTAGACGGCTACGGAACCGGTGAAAGAGAGAGCGAGAGGGTCCAAGTAAAGCCTCGGCCGCGGTGAGCTCACGTGCTCGGCGGAGCTCCCGCCATGGCGGGACGGCGGTAGAACGGCGCAATGCGCCCTCACCGTGGGTGGATGGAGGCGCCGGGCTAGTTCAGGTAATAGAGGACATGGTGGTGGTGCTCGGGGTGAATTTTGGGCAGTGGTGGCGCGGTGGTTACGGTGGAAAGCGGCGGTGAACGGGCGGCGGCACACTGCGCCGCCTTCTTTTCTGCCTTCTCTCCTCTCGCCGAGCGGGGGGGGAGAGACCGAGCGAGGGAGGGGGAAGTGGAGGGCGTCGATGTGCTTGGCGGCAGCCGCTGCCCGATCAGTGGGGTCGCCGGCGACGTCGGACGGACGCCAAGTGGCGGCAGGTGCTGGCATCGGTCGGCCACTTGCCGGCCGATTCAAATGGAGATGGCGCCGATTGGTCGACTGAAACCGCCCCTTTAACCCTCCATTAACTCTCAAACCGTACACCATTAGCTAAAACTGTATTACTAAAAAGTGTAGCCCAACAGTTGATCTACAACTTCTCTTACACGAGCTAGAACCAAAACTGCTTGGTTTGCAAACTCTGAGCCGAGAAACACCCTAGAAACAAACTGAACTCGGCATATGACTTAGCCAAATTTCAGACAACCAAACCAGCCCTGATTTTGACAGAAATGTGGAATTTTGAGCAACTTGTGCACATTTTCATGGTTTGTGCCTTAAATAAAGTTTGTTCTATATAAAATTATCTAAAACTTTTATTTAGGGCTCACAGCCATGCAAAGCTTCTAGCTTGCAGATTTGAAACAGTCAAAGAAAAGAGGTCTAGGAGGGAAATTTGGTCAACTATCATTTAGGGGCATCATTTAGCAAAATGATCTACATGAACATTGTTCCAATTTGTGTCCTAAGCATAGCTAGACTACTGTAGAGCACATTTGACAACATTACATGACATGATATTGAATCAAGCAAGCAAAGTAAGCATCAAATGAACTTTTCAAGAGCATAAACGTAGAAGTTGTATAATGACTTGTCATACACATGCATATATGAAATGATGATGATGCTTATGACCAGTTTATGCAGGTGATTTAGTGAGCCAACACCTGGGGTGTTACAGCCCTCCCCCCTTAAAGGAATCTCGTCCCGAGATTAGGTGAACGTACCATTGTTCAGCAAATGCAGGATACACCTCTCTTAGATAATCTTCTCTTTCCCAAGTAGCATCCCAATCACTCTCATTATTCCTAGTGACCTTATGAAACCGGATCACTCGATTATGTGTAATTCTCTCTTTGGTATCAAGAACCTTCACCGGCTGTGCTTCATATGTTAGATCTGATTTTAACTCTACATCTTGGGTTTCCATCCTTTCTTCGGGTACTCGAAGGCATTTCTTGAGTTGGGAAACATGGAAAACATCAAAGATAGCACTCATCTCCGGTGGCAACTGGATTTTATAGGCTACTCTTCCCCTTTTCTCTAGGATTTGGTAGGGACCCACATACCTCGGGGCCAATTTCCTTTTTACTCCAAAACGTTGCACACTTTCATGGGAGACACCTTGAGATATACATAGTCACCAACTTTGAACTCAATAGGGCGCCTTCGCTTATCTGCATAACTCTTTTGCCGAGACTGAGCAGCCTTAATATGTTGCTAGATCACGCTAACCTTCTCTTCAGCATCACGGATAAGCTCAATGCCATAATACCATCGTTCTCCAGGTTCGACCCAATATGAGGGTGTTCGGCATCTTCTCCCATACAAAGCTTCAAAAGGGGCCATCTGGATACTTTCTTGGTAACTATTGTTATACGAGAACTCAGCCAAATGTAACCAGCTCTCCCAAGATCCTCCTGCCGAGAGAACACAAGACCGTAGTAGGTCTTCTAGAATTTGATTGACCCTCTGCCTCCGACTCGAGGTTTGAGGGTAATAATAAGCTGAATCGCGAAGCAAGTTGGTGCCCAATGCTTTGTGCATATGCTCCCAGAAACGTGCAACAAACTGTGGCCCTCGATCAGATATAATGGTTTTAGGTACACCATGGAGCCGATAAATCTAGGTCATATACAACTCTGCACATTGGTGGGGCCGGATAGTAACACTCACAGGAATAAAATGGGCAGTCTTGGTCAAACGATCCACGATTACCCAAATAGAATCATGACCCTTTTGCGTCATGGGTAAACCAGTGATAAAGTCCATGTTGATTTCTTCCCACTTCCAATTAGGAACCGAGAGTGGTTGAAGTGGACCGGCAGGCTTAAGATGAACTGCCTTGACCCGACAACATGTGTCACAACGAGCTACAAAGTCAGCAATTTCTAGCTTCATTTTGGTCCCCCAAAACCTAGGTCTCAAGTCTTCATACATCTTGCTACTGCCTGGATGGATGGAAAAATTGGAAGAATGAGCCTCAGTCAAGATTTGCTGCCTAAGCTCTCTATCTTTGGGTACCACCAAACGATCATCAAACCATAAGACACCTCTTTCATCCACGCGAAAGCGCGTGGCTGGTTTCACCTTCATTTTCTTTTTGATGTGGAAGACGCCCACATCAGTCTTTTGAGCCTCAATAATCTTATCTGTAAGAGTAGAGCTCAAGATGATATTGTGGAGTACCACTGGATGCATAAGATGTGCTAAGTGATAGTCCCCTTGGATAGCAGAACTAGAATGAGACTTTCTACTCAAGGCATCAGCAACTACATTTGCCTTTCCAGGATGGTAGTGCACTTGCAAATTGTAGTCCTTGATCAACTCAAACCACCTTCGTTGCCGCATATTCAACTCGGGTTGAGTAAAGATATACTTTAGGCTTTTGTGATCAGTATAAATGTGACACACATTACCCAGCAAGTAGTGCCTCCATATCTTCAAGGCATGAACTACTGCCGCCAACTCTAGATCATGTGTGGGATAGTTGACTTCATGTTTTCGCAGCTGACGAGAAGCATAAGCAATAACTCACCCTTCCTGCATAAGCACACAACCTGCACAGTGCCCGATGCATCATAATAAACATCAAAGGGCTTCTCAATATCCGGTTGAGCTAGAACAGAGCGAGAAGTCAACAAAGTTCGCAAAAAGTGTGAAACGCGGACTCACACTCCGATGTCCACACAAACTCTTCACCTTTTCTGAAGTAGCTTGGTCATGGGCTTTACTATTTTAGAGAAGTCAGGAATAAACCTGCGATAATACCCAGCGAGACCAAGGAAACTACGAATTTCAGAGACTGTGGTTGGAGCCTCCCAATCTAAAACTTGTTGTACTTTTGAAGGATCAACTGAAACCCCATTCTCCGAGAGAATATGACCAAGGAAAGGAACTTCCTTCAACCAGAACTCACACTTGCTGAACTTAGCATAAAGTTGATGTTCTCTTAACTGACAACACCACCCTTAAATGCTTAGCATGATCTTCCTTATTTTTTGAGAATAAACCAGGATATCATCAATGAACACCACAACGAACTTATCTCGTAACACCTCGGGTGTTAAGCATGCATTAGGCTTTAATTAATTAACTTGATCATCATTAATCATGGCATAAGCATCATCAAGCATTTAACCCTAAATGCATCATCATTTCATGTGTTGCATTTTATTTATTTAATTAATTGCTTGAGTGCTTGTCTAGTTAATTAATTACCTTGCCAAATGACTTGATCAAGTTTGGATCCACTTGCCCAAAGCACTTTGAAATGATTTAACAAAATTATTGCAAAAAGATTTGGTGTAATTTGGAGCAAAAGAAAACAAATTGAAAATCCTTTTTTATTTACCCTAAATTCAAAATGAATTTGTAGTTCAAATTTTATTGAGAATTTTGAGTTGAGCCCCTAAATGAAAGTTGTTCAGTTTAAAATTCTCTACAACTTTTGTTTCGGGCACATTTCTTGAAAATGCTTTAAAATTTGCCAAAAGTGAGCTTTTGATTCAGGTTTAAATTTCAAAAAAAAAAGAAAAATCATCACATAAACGAGCGGGCGATTTCGGCTGTCGGCCCGGCTTTGCCACCGCCCGCGTCCGGCCCTTGCGCGCCGCAGCGTCGTGGCCGACCAAGCCACCGGGCGAGGCGCCAACGCGCTCGCCGTCGCTGGCGCCCGTAGCCGCGTGGCCGGCGTGCAGCGGCGGGCCCCAGCCCGGCCCGGCTTCACCAGCGCCCCGCCCGAAGGTAAATGCCTCGGCATTCCATTTCGCTCTTTCGCCCGCCTACTGCTTTCGCTCCCTTCGCTGCGCACCATGCGCCCGGTAGCAGGTCGAGCCGCCTCGCGCTTCGCCGTCGCCAGCGATGCTCTCGCCAAGATTGCAGCGCGCGAGCCCCGCCAGCGCCGCATGCGACTTTTTCGCCCGCCGTTCCCACTTTTGAGCCACCAAACGCCGGCGCAGCGCACCATTAGGCGCGTGCGCCACCCGCACCCCCCGGCGCCATGGCGGGCTCGCGGAGCTCCGCGGTCAGCCGCGTTCCGTACGCCGCTCTCTCCCTCCTACTGCGGTGGGTAGCGCGCGGCCGGGATTGAATCGCACTCCGGTGCGCTCGGGTGGGAGACGATTGGGCTCGCGCCGCCGCCTTGAGGCTTCGCCCGAGCTCACGCTCCCGTCTTTGCCATGCCGCGGCGGCCACTGCGAGCACACCACCGCGCCGCATTGCAGCGTAGGCCGTCGCTAGGAGTTTTGCATGCGCTCGCGCTCCTCGGCCCAGCCTTGCCATCGCCGGGGAGGCCTTCGGCGCCGTCGCCCGTCAGCGCGGCTTCGCGCCCGCCCTTCGCCCGTCGTCACTTTTCCCGACCGCCGCGGGCCAACCAACACCACCGGCCAGTGCGCCGTGCAGTGGGAGCTGCGTTAGTGCCACCCACCGCCCGGCAACCTCGCGCCGTCGCCCGGCGACGCCGGTCAATGGCGGCCTGTCTCGGCCGGTGACAGGTGGGGCGGGTTGACCCCCTAGCCCCACGGCGGCGGCTCGTGGTCCTGGACCGAGCCCATGAACCCTGGGCTTCGGCCCTTTTCCTTTTATTGTTTTCCGTAAAATGAGTTTAAATGCTTTTTTAAATTGTAGCTAGTGCAAATGAACTCCAAATTTGATGATTCTTGTTTTGTTGAATTCCTGGTGAATAGATCTATCTAGGAAAAATATGTGATGCAATTTTTGTGATGCTTTTCTATATAGATTTATTTAATTGCTTAAATGGCTGAAATCTGAGTAAATGCATAATAAATTGTAGAATGCTCTGAAAAATGTAATTCTTGTTTTGTTAGATTCTATATGTGATGTAGTTACTAGGAAATATATATGTCATGCAGCTACTGTAAAAAAATATTGGAAAATGATTTAATTTCATTTCTGGACTGATTCTTGTATGATTTTTAATAAATTAATTATAAGGAATTATGGCCTGGTAATTTTTGGTGACTGCTCTTGTACTAAGAAGTTCTAGATAAAAATATGAAATCTGTTGTTTGACACTTTTCATAGTACAAAGTTGTGAAATGTGCATTTCTGTCCTGCTGCATAATCTTTTTGTGTAGGCTGTTGTACTTGATAAAATGGGATGAAAATTTTATCATGGTCTTGTTATAGCATGAAGTAGCTCCTGTAATTTTTGTAGATTTTTCTGGACTATTTAGATAGAGGTTGCAGTTCAAGCCCAGTTATTCACATGAAATGATAAGGCTTTAATTTAATTGTTTAGCATGTTCTATATTTACTTTTGTGCACTTTTAATTATGCTATACTTGCTGGTCATGTAATGCTGTATCGTAACTGAAATGTGGTGTTTGGATATGAGTAGTGATATTTCTCTGTATTCATGTGATGTGTGTGTGTGTGCGCCTGCACACCACTCTTCTTTATGCACTTCTCTAAGTGTTTAGAGAAGAGGTATGCGCATACTCGGTAGATGAGTTAAATTGTTAGTAGAGAGGAGATATGCACCTACTCTGTCAAATGATCTGTTAATCATTCCCATACATGAGCATCATGTGTTATGCATTCGCCATACTCATACACGTGCATCGCATCATACAGGTTCGCAGGAGGACCTCCCGTATTCGGAGACCGAGCAGAATCTTCCGGAGGAGCCACAGCCGGAGGTTCCGCAAGAAGAAGGCGAAGAAGAGCTACCTGAGTGCCCTAATCACCGCGCGTCAGACTTCGAGCAAGGCAAGCCCCGGAGCATCTACTTACCTATGCTTTCTAACAGTCTAATTATACTTTATGATTGTTGCATTAAGTATAGGAGTTGTGTGACACCGTTGATGCATTACATCCTTGCTTTACCATTGATTATCCCACCTTGATACACCCTGCTAGTCTAGGGCGAGTAATATGCTTAGCTTGCTTAGACGGTAGAAGTCGGGTGATTTTCTGTCATCCGCGAGTATAGGTGGTTACTTGCTATTGATGGAAAAGCTTATGTTGATATCATCTGGTTGATGGTTCGGTTATGATAAATGGAGACCGGACGGAGTCTTATGGGGTTGTTGGACCATAGTGATTCCGTCTGTGTCGATTAAGGACCGTACCGTTGTTGTACCCCAAGTCATATTGAACGCATGCCTCACATTTAGCCGGGCCGGATAAGCACTTCCGACCGCGAAGCCTAACACTATCCGGGCCGGTTCTCGACCCGTTCGCACCGTATTGGAGATGGATGGGGGGACCACAGGGGCCGAAGAGTAAGTCCGAGGTCCGGCTTTGGCGGGCTAAAGGCGATCGGGCGGTCCCTGGGTACGGTGGCTCCATGCGAGACCGCGCTTTGTTTCCCGGATATGTGCCACGGTGACCTGTAGCTCACTTGGCTCGTGAGCGTGGTTTGTGTGAGGAATACCCCCTGAGCTCAGTAGTAATCGATTCGAATCGCCATCGTTCCTGGACAGTGAACACCTTGACTTGAGCTGCAACATCGTAGTAATGATTATGAAATATGGTTAATGATGATGATGAGTTAAGCTGATGTTTATGGCTACGGTTACTACTTGCTTGCTTAATCATGAATAATATACTATAAAGATGAATAGTATAGGTGCTTACCTAGCTTAAATAGGAATGATTAAGCTGAGCTGTCACTTTAAATGTTACTACCGCTTGTCCGCAAAAGAGTCAAGCTATCCCCTGATACAGCCTATCATGCTCCTTGGAGTCTTTTACTTTGAGTTAGTCGGGTAAGTCTAGCTGAGTACCTTCTTGTACTCAGGGTTTTTCCCGCTTGTTGTTTGTGCAGACGGGCATACCTTCCACGGGTACTGCGCCACTTGTCTTTTTCCTGTGGACTAGAAGACCTGGGGCAAGGTCAATCTCTACTATTCTCCCCAACATGCTTTTGATGGATAGACTGTGGCCTGGCACTTTATTTATCTGAAATGTGTGAGTTGGGTTGAGCTTCTAAAACTACTTTACTTCCGCTATTTGGATTTGAAGAACTCGGTTTGTAATAACTTTAATTTTTCCGCACTCTGATGTTGTTGAACTATTTGTGAAATGTTGTAACATGCGAATGGTGACGCTAAACCCATACGATCTTGGTTGATGATGTTTGGTTTGAAATCCTTCGAGATTTCTGAACTACCGGGTTTATAACGGCTTAAGTGTGACAATTGCTTGCTTAGCGAGTGATTTTCACTTATGCTTTTATAAATTGGTCGGTTTCGACACGGTGGCATCGAGCAAGGTTTAGCGATTACTGTTCACATGTCTATTTAAAACAAAGGATTTTGGTTTTAAAACTGGATTTCAACTTATAGATCTATAAGTCTTTTGAGAAAATTCGTTTGCAAAACTAAGAGTGTGCCAGTGGTCATATCCTTTATGCCCAAATAAGGACTCTAGGTGGCTATTTAAGTACTGACTTGGGGGCTTGCATCATATTTTATTTTGACTGTTGCCCATGCAGCAAGGTAATTGTATGGGTGCCATTCGCTTGGATGGTAATGTATGGTTCAAATGCCTCTACGCTTCGGTAAGTGGGAGTTGTGAGAGCATGGTTGTCCAACCGGCAATCTAGGGGAGTGCTAGTGTGATACCGGAAGTACTTACATGTCAAAACCATGTACTTACCAAGGTGTTTAATTGTGGGTTGTGCCGTCTGTTGAGACGATGCCGTCTTTGGACGAGGATCGGGTAGTTGTACTACATGTGCGTGTATTTGGGAATGCACGTGCGTGTGAGTGCTTAATCTTTACTTCCTGCAATGCATTTATTCATACTGTTGGGATGGGCTGAAGTGGATTTTCTGCAGGTACATAACAGCGATTCGTGTAGAACGACTAGTTATACGCTATGAGAGAACGTTGTATGCCACCGTATATCCGCTAGAATTATTTTTGCTAAGTTGTGAGAACGTAAGATACGTGCATACATCATGTTTGTTCATCTCATATCATTACATTTACCTTCCCTTATAAATTGATTACTTCTGTTAATTAAAATTGGTTAATTAATAACTTGTCTCACCCGGGATAAATTTCTGACAGATGGCTCGCACTAAGCAAACCGCACGACGCAAGTCCACCGGGGGCGGGGGCACCTCGCCGTCGCCTTGCACCACGCACCGTGATCGGGGAGGATCACTTTCTTGAGGAGTTTGGCATGCCCACGCTTCTCTCGGGAGGGTGCTAGGTCACGCCGGATCTGCCGAGGAGCAGCGGCCCGTCTACTCCCCGGGTTACAGAGGAGCCACGTCGTGGAGACGACTTGGTTGTTTGTGGAGATCACTGTTTCTCCACTCCACCCCGGACTCCGAGTGGGACGGGTGGCGTGTCCGTGCCACTGGGGTCACAGCGCAGGATGGGGCTAGCAGAGCCGCATTCCATGTGCTCCGCCAGATCATGGAGCGCTTTCCTCTGAGCCTGGCAATGGCTTTGGTAGGGACTTTTCCTAGGGATGATCCTCGGGACCTTTGTTTGGGAGCAGTCCCTAGCCGTGCACGTTGGCCGGGAGTTGACGAGATTGATGGCAAAGTGATAACACGGCTATGAGTTCCATGTATGCCATGATGCGGGCATACGATGCTACCGAAACTACCATGTACAAGCTCGGTGGATCGGAACAAGGCTATGTGGAAGAATGAGAAGAAAATGAAGAAGGAGCACTCGGACCAAGTCCGAGACTTGAGGCAAGCCAGATGGACACCATCATAGCTACCGAGAGACGAGGTTGAGGCGTATGTGAGAGAGGTCACCGGGGAGCTCGAGACTTTTGCGCCGCACGTGTTGCACGCTATGAGAAGTACGAGAAGAACGCCGACAGATGATGGCCCAGTTGGTCACCGAGAGGAATGAAGCCCGGAACGAAGTCACCCGGTGGGGCACTTACTCTTTGATCGTGAGCAAGTACATTGACCGATTCACGGGGGGAGTACCACGTTACGCACAACCAGGTTCATGGTCACCATGGTCCCGGAGCTGCCGAGATGGAGCCCGGAGTCATCGACGCCCGATGGGGGCGAGGAGGACGCTGACTTTCCACTCCGCACTCCGAGCCCGCATCCGACGACGATGTTGTTCTAGCCGCCGATTCTCGACGTCGGTAGCGAAAGCACTAGTAGGCTAGTAGTCTCATCGCTAGTCGTAGTTGCGCTCTTGTCTTTTGTTGTTGTTGGCATGTAACCCGATGAGATGTGACTCTTGTGTGTTGGATTGTCATGTGTTGTGGTGCTATCCGAACGCCTAAAGTCCAAAGGTATGTATGTATCGGCAATTTTGGATGTTGTATGCCCCGGATGATGCTTTTATTCAAGAACCGAATTAGTGATGTTATAAATTGTGGGAGTGGATCTTTATGCCTATGTGTTGAGAATGAATTTATTTTCCCCAATAATTCATTGGCATGATTATTACATTCGCTTTTACAATGTTGTAACATCACCTAATGATTACTTGATGCTGAAATATGCAGATGGTTGGAACTCGCCAGATGCGCGGTGGGTCCTTGGTTGGTGACGGATCCGGCCAAGGAGGCAATGGTGATGGTAATGGCGGAAACGGGTGGAAATGGTAGCCACGGAGGCAACGGAGGAAACGGGGTAACGGAGCAAACCCCAGACGGAATCGCCACCACCACCTCCACCACCATTGACCGCCGAGCAACTTTTCCAACAGTTCCTCGGTAGTCGGGCCAGAACATGAAGGCCACGTTGCGCGACATTGCAAAGCAAACACCGGTCATGAGGGGGCCACCGTGGACCGTCCGTCAACCAAGACAGCTCTTTCAAGGATTTTTCCGGACACGGATCCACCCAAGTTCTTGCAAGCTAAGGAACCGCCGAGGCTCTCGAGTGGATCAACACGATGGAAGACAAGTTTCATCTTCTGCGCATGACCAAGACGCCGAGGGTTGAGTACGGGCACATTAGCCGCAGGGCCGGCCGGAATGTGGTGGTCTCATCAACGTGCCACTTTCCCGCCAAACACTCCAATCAATTGGCGCAGCTTTACCCGGATGTTCCGCAACACTTATGTCCCACCTGGGTCCGATGGCTATGAAAGTATCTCGAAGTTCATGAAGCTTAACCAAGGTAATAAGAGCGTGAATGAGTACTTGCAAGAGTTTAACAACTTGTCACGCTATGCTCCTACCTATGTGGACACTGAAGAAAACAAGATAGCTAGCTTCAAGAGAGGCCTCAACACCAAGATGGCCAAGACTATGGGCATCAGTTCAAGAGCTACCTTCAATGAGTTCATCAGTGATTGCTTGACTCAAGAGAACAACAACAACTTGCACGCTGCTTCCAAGAACCGCAAGAGGAACTTCGAGGGAGGATCTTCTCAGTACAGGCCTCCAATGGCTAATCGTCCTCGCAAGACCGCCCTCCATTTCGAGTTCGAGGTTCCGTGCACTGCTCCAAAGAGGAATGCTCCACCACCCCCAAAGAACCGGAGGGGCTATCGCCCACCGCACCTCAAGCTCAAGCTAGGACCGGTGGTCCTACCGCCAATGCACTGGCTGTGCGAGGCCCGTGCTTCAACCGCAATCAACCGGGTCACTTCGCCAAGTACTATCCCTACCCAAAGAAGTGCATGACCTACCAAGCTCGTGCTCACCACACCTCCATAAATGAGATTCCCGAGGGAGAACCATCCCTTTGCGGTAATGCGTTCCTTGTTAATAAGCATCCTCATTGTTTTATTCGATTACGGATCATCGCATTCTTTTATGAGTCAAGCATATGCACGATCACAT
Organism: Chrysopogon serrulatus; assembly: GCA_015844335.1. Classification (NCBI taxonomy): domain Eukaryota; kingdom Viridiplantae; phylum Streptophyta; class Magnoliopsida; order Poales; family Poaceae; genus Chrysopogon; species Chrysopogon serrulatus. Next base: position 20,574 of record JADLZL010006342.1, read on the forward strand.
GAGTTAGAACTTAAGCAATTAGATTATGGGTACCGCACGGCTCCGCCGGTGCCGATGTCCTATCTAATCGATGCTTGAACGTGCAATTTTTGAAATTGGAGATAAAGCATATAGAGTTAATTTGGTAGTTCTACGGGTTAACTATGGATGTAATCTTGGGGATGGATTGGATGAAAGATAAACAAGTTGTGATTGATACCGAAATAGAACGATTACCCTCACGATCCTTTCGGGCCGTGACACTTTCCAAGTGTTATTGCCTCGAAGCTGCGCATATGACCAAGTTGACCTATGCTATCCGAGCCTCCGCTCTTTTCTCGAGATTCCCGTGGTTTGTGAGTTTCCCGATGTTTTTCCCGAAGATTTACCGGGCTACCGCCCGATAGAGACATTGAGTTTGCAATTGATCTAGTGCTCGGTACAGCTCCAATCTGCAAGAGACCGTATCGTATGCCTCCCAATGAGCTAGCGTAAAGTTGAAGAAACAGCTTGTATGAGCCGAAGAAGTTGGGTTTCATCGGGCCAAGTACTTCGAATGGGGTTGTCCAGCTTTGTTTGTGAAGAAGAAAGATCATTCCTTGAGGCTATGTGTTGATTATCGGCCGCTCAATGCCGTAACAATCAAGAACAAATACCCTCTCCCGAGAATTGATATTCTCGTTTGATCGCTTGTCTAAAGCTAAAGTGTTTTCTAAGATTGACTTGAGGTCGGGGTATCATCAGATCAAGATTCGGTGGGAAGATGTGCATAAGACTGCCACCGTCACTAGGTACGGGTTGTATGAGTATCTCGTTATGTCTTTTGGCTTGACGAATGCTCGCATACTTTATGTATCTTATGAATTTAGCCTTTATGTTTAATTGGATAAGTTTGTGATTGTATTTTTGGATGATATTCTGGTTTACTCTACGAATGAAGAAGAGCATGCCCAGCATTTGAGAGTTGTGCTCACCAGACTTAGAGAGCATAAGCTGTACGCCAAGTTTAAAAAGTGCGAGTTTTGGCTGAAGGAAGTTGCTTTCCTTGGTCACATCATATCCGAGAATGGTATTTCAGTTAACCTGCATAAAGTACAAGAGGTCATGGATTGGCAACCGCCCACGTCTCTGTGCATGAAGTTCGGAGTTTTCTTGGAATGGCAGGGTACTATCGCCGTTTCATTCCAGATTTCTCTAAGATTGCCAAGCCAATGACGAGTCTGTTACAAAAAGAGCACAAGTTTGTCTGGACAGAGGCTTGTGAGGCAGCTTTCCGCACCCTGCGAGAGTTGCTAACCACTGCTCCTGTCTTGGCACAACCAGATATCGAGAAGCCGTTTGATGTGTACTGTGATGCATCGAAGACTGGTTTGGGTTGTGTGCCGATGCAAGAAGGCCGAGTGATTGCTTATGCTTCACGTCATTTGAGAAAGCATGAAGTCAACTATCCCACGCATGATTTAGAGTTAGCTGCAGT
>JADLZL010006344.1:0-56291 GCA_015844335.1 Chrysopogon serrulatus
CATCCACAAATTGCAAGATGTTAGCACAAGTTAGAATGGGGAATGGAACAGAGGATGGGGAGGAGTTGTTCTATTGAATTGGGGAAGGAAATAATAGAATTCGGTTACAATTTTCAAATCGCATACGTTCTCCTTTGCTCTCGCAGCTTTAGTAGTACAAGCGCTTGGTCTTGCCACGATGGGCCTACAATCCTTGGATTCGGCCTCCTCTGCTTTGTGGGCCTCCCTATTGGGGCTTGGTCTTCCTTCTCTCAGATGTCGATATTGCTTGACGGTGAGCAGCGCTCGCACAATGAGTAATTCAAACACTATAGTGATGGTTTAGAATATAGGCATAAAAAAGAGAGTAAGAGTTTTTGTAGCCGAAATTTCTAACAAAGGACATGTGTCAATTATATCATCTGCATCCACTTCAAATAAAATAAAATATCTCACATCCTTCTGAATTGAGATGCAATATCTCCACTTCCTTTATAACTTTACAGTTATTTAAAAAACACAATGTCAAACAATTAAACAAATTTCACGTGCACGGATCAAATCTTTTACACAAATACATGGTATATATACCAAATTGTTGATCAATATCGATCATCTCTGATGTTGGGCGAATACCTGACCTCGCTGCATGAGGGTGACTCGATGATATTAGCCATGAAAGAAGGCATGGTTTTTTCTAGAGAAGAAGAAGAAGAAGAAGAAGAAGAAGAAGAGAGAGAAAAAGTATAATTAAAACAGTCTCGATTATGCTGGAGGATTTTATAAAATGACTAGTGCTGCAGCGTGCGGTGGATCTGATGCGTGCCTCCCATGCAAACGTACGTTTATTCTTTTTTTTTTTTCGAATTGACGTCCAGCCAAGTTGCGGCCTGCTACTCTACACCTAGCCACCAAAGCCAACCCAATCCAATCCACTTAAACTAGTCCATAAATGGGTGGATCAAAAATTGATCCAAACCGGTAACCCACCCATGCACAGCGTATAGCTATATAAGTAGTAATGTAATCTTCGCTAAAGTAGAGCTTATGCACGCATATGATTCTAATTTTTGTTGTTGTTGACAATGGACCTCCTAGGATGTCAAATTTCTAGCCTCGCCCCTGGCAAGAATGTGTGATCCTGTTTTTTTTTTAATTATTTATAGTGGCTCCGTGAAAATTAACGTCATATTAGTAGTAAGATTGCTATAGCACACCTCTTGGGCTAATATTAAAAGGAAGAGGATGAGATAAGCATGATTAATCGATTATGCATACACATCAAAAACCCATACAAGTTTTTTTTTTTTTTTTATAGCAATGTAGTCAAAACAGATACATGGATACATCACAGTAGCATGTTAAATCACACCGAAAAGGATCGATCATGCATGCATATATCTCACTCTACATAAGAATGAAGAAGAACACCAACTATCTGCTAGATTATCTGCTTTCAACTCCATAACACATACGACGCATACATGTATGACGAACGTAGGCAGCACAGCAGTGCATGGCTCTCGCTTGGACTACTCTACGCTTGCATGCATCATTCAGGACATCAGGTCTGTCCTGCTGTAGCTAGTCGCAGCAGAGGTCACACAGCCAGCAGCAACACAGAGCGGCGATACTGCAAAAACACGAAACCACACGCGCGCACTGAATTGGTTAATCGAATGACACCTTTTGGTAGTATTGCAATTGCAAATGCAAAGGGCATTGGCATATGAATTACATCCGCAAGCAAAGTAATAACTGACGCACTTACCATCCATCGATGAAACTAGTCTTTCGTCCCCGCGCTCTTGTTTGTCCACCGGCTCCGGCGCCGGGCGACCCCGCGCCCTGCTTCTCCGAATAGTCCATCGTCGGGTAGCCTACGGCGGGAACGAGCGAGATCAGCCAATTAATAGACCAAAGAACGACGAGAATGCAGTGCTAAGAATTAGAGTCGAATTGAATCGAGCGAGGAACATATTTAGAATATCACGGAGAAGAGAATAATCGATCAGCGAAAACCACAAAGAGAAGAATCGGAGCTAGCAGTATAAAATAAAATAAAGATGACCATGCATGCATCGATCGATCACCTAGTGGAGGCTGCAGGTTCTTGTGGCCGACACCCTCCATTATTCTTTCACGTTCTTGTACAAATACAGCTCTCTCTGTCTGTTTTAATTTACCGTTTGATCAGGATCTATCTCTGTGTCTAGCTTATATAGCCTATATAGTAGCTGAGTGCCTGGGTTACTCGGCTATGTATGTACTTACTTGGTGAGTAGGAATGCTGAGAGATCGCCCCGAGGCATATATATAGCCCAGACCGCCGCCGTGCATGCGTACACATGCAAATATTCGTTTTGGGTTTCTTTAAGAAAACTTGTGAGATGCTGCACTGGTCGATGATGTGTCGGCGTTCGGCTTTGCCGACGGCCGCTTTGCCTGCGTGGACCATGGTATCGCCGGACGCCGGATGAGTTCCGTTTCATGCTCGCGCGGATCAGCGGGTGGCCGGTGGACACCTGCCCTCGCCGCCGCGGAAATTTGGAACACGTACCGAATCCAGCAGCCGCGGAAATTAAAGGTGATCAGATCGGTAAAAACATACTGTCGGCATGCACCGGCGCCGTCTCCTGCTGGCTGCTGCAGTTACTTGAGGTGAATTCATCGCCCCAGCGGCTCGGCTGTTGTTAAAAGTCGACGAATTAGATGCACGCCGCATTCTGACAGTGGTAACTCGCTCAGTGCGGGCGTTGCATTGGATCGTCGGCGAATTCTTTAATTTTTTTTTTCCCGTCGTTTGCTGATGAATGAAGACACAAACCGCGTGCCTTTGACTCTTTGTAGGTCCAAGGGATATGTTCTCTCCCGTCCCAGCCCCAGATATGTGAAATAAAAAGCAAATGAAAGTGCAAGCACTGGATCGGCGTACGTGTACCTTCTTGCGCCTTGTTGTAGTGTGATGTAATTAAGATGCACAATCTTCACACGTAGCACTACCGTGCACCCATGTCTCTGCATGCCCACGCTGACTGCCCAACGAGCCACGAACGAGAATTAGCTAGTGCAACATATAGCTCCTCTATCTCTTGAGTCTTTGATACGTAGGGGAGGACAGAATAAAAAACATAGTATTAGTTAGCCATTGTAGTTCTTCTATCTCCTTGCTTGATAGGCAAAAACTCTGCGGGAATCTACTACAATCTACAAGATAGATTACATATTAGACCAACATATTATTGGCCCAGAGTTTTTATTCATATAATCTCTCTCCTATCAAGGAGATATGTAGAAGAATTATTTCTCATGCATGGCGCAGAGTTTTTTGCCTCTCGCTCCTCCACATGACAGCTAATATAGAGTACTAGAATAAAGTTAGCCATTGTAGGAGCCCCCAGTAAGATATGATTAGACCTGTTTATTTAAGCATCCACCTTTTCCATAATAGTAGTATTTGTATACTAAACTCCCCTCCTTGCGTGCCCATGTTCTGCGCGTACTCCGCGTGTGACACACTGTGCAGACGAGTGGCATTGAGACAGAGAGTGGGCAGGAGCGTGGGGCGCTGGATACTGCATGGACTTGGACCAGCGGGCCACTTGGGACCCTCGGCCGGGCCTCAGTTGCTTGACCCATTCGTTGATTCAAGATAGCAAAGCGAAAGGCATGAAGAGTTCTGGAAAGAAACAGCTAGACAAAGTAAAAATTCTCAATACGCGTGGACAATCCTTTTGATCTTGAAGAGCTTTGGAAATAAATAACTAGACAAAGTAATTCTCATGCTCTTAGAACTAATGATATTCATGATGGTCCTACGTACTCTTCGCTTCATACATCGTTAGGTTGCTATTGCTATGACAATATAAGAGCATCTCCAACAACTCCCTATTCTCACTTGCTATTCTTGTAAATTGGCTAAAAACATAAATTTTCTTCTCCAACAACTCCCTATTCTCACTCCCTATCTTTTCCAACTTGGCATCCATCACTCCCGCACGCGTATTCTTCCGCGCGCGGGTGGAGTGGGCCAGATCGCCTGAATTTCGGCGTGGCTGGCTCCCTCCCGCGCCTTTTCAGCCGCCTCCCGCGCGCGCCAAAGCTTCCCCGCCCCCCTTCTCTCCAGCGTGAAGGCGGCCTCCCATCGGTCGGCGAATCCAGCCCGTGGCGCTGAGGCAGCACCACCATTCGCGGCATCCGCGACCCCGACCATTCAGTAGCGAGTCGCGACTTCGCGGCGACTCAGCGTCGGCCTGGAGACCCGCCGCCCCGGCCGATTCAGCGGCCCCGCCCGCCGCCCGCCCCGCCGCCGTCGTTTATGATGGGCGGCCTCCCATCAGGTACATGTTCATCCTCTCCCCGTCTGGTAGTGATAGGGTAGGGCTAGGATTCAGTTTGTGCCTCCTCCGCCCCTTGCTGTTGGGTACTTGCTAGGATTCAGTTTGTGCCGAGGTACTCACACCCTCTCCTCTTCCGTTAGCGCTGTGCGAAACCGAGCACCCGAACCCTAACTTAATCCATTTGTAATCGCGTCTAATCTGATTACACTGTAGTGTACATGCCTGCTATCTTCGATTTTTTTTTCCGAAAAAATTATCGGGCGTAAATGTGTACACCCATGTCCTTTGCTGGCTCCGCCCCCGGATCTGAGGACAACGATAGTTTATTTATATAAATACACTGTGTGACCTTGGTATTATCTTGACTGAGGTGTTTCTGTGCTCAAATGAAATGTTTGACTACACCATAATTAGATAGATAGCTGCTATGTTTGTGAGGAAGAAGATGAGTTCAATTTTGCGAATGTAATGAAGTAAACTTTCTAGATAAAGCAAAGGTACATATGCATAAATGTGAAAGTTGCTGATCTTTCAGAAAAAAAAAGGTGTGAAAGTTGCTCAAGTTATAGCCTGACAGAACGACCAATTTCTGCATGTTGTCATTATTAGTCAGAAGATTATCTGCTACTTTTGGTTTTGATGCCGAGGTAGAGTACTTGATAGGGTTTAGGGGTGAAGTATATTGTTCTTGATCTGTTAAATTCTTGTTTACTTGATCTCTTCTAGATGTATTCTTGATCTGTTGTTGATTGGCACATATGGTGTTGTTGATATGTATACTGTACTCTTGATGTAGCATACAGTACTCTTGTATTGTGTAGCTGTTGATATATTCTTGATCTGTTCTGGATGTGTTCTTGTAAACCGATTAGGATGGAAGGAGAAGACGACGATTTCTTGGACAACATTCTAAATGGACAAGATGCTCAAGATGCCAGATTTTGATATTATTATTATCTACAAGGCTACAATCACAAGTGAAGAAAAGTTTCTCAGGAAGATCAAGTAAACTGGATTATTTTCATGAAAGGAATTTCACACACCAGTCGAGTACTAATCTACAGGAGTGACAACTGATCCAAAGAATGCTTCATCCAATACATTAGTCACTCTAGAAGCACTGAATGTTTGTAGCACAAAAATGCAAAATTTATAGACTATGTCATTCAGAACTGCACTGTAGATGCTGTAGGAAAAAAACTCATCGATGGATGACCTTTTTCTCAGATTTCTGAATTTCTTCAGAACAAGCTGCTCCATCTGCTAGCGGTATACACACCCCATGCATATTTGCCGCATTTACTTTGCGCAGAACAAAACCAATCGCACCTGCTACTGTCGTTTTGCACCTGGACTGCTGTCATCAACAGAGAAGAGACAGAGGCAACAGCTTGTGGGCCCATTACGGCTTGTGAACGTGAACGACGGCCCATTACGGCTTGTGGGCCTAATTTTTTCAATTTTACCAAGTGAAATTAGGGAGTTGTTGGAGACACATCATTTTTTCACTTGCCAAACAAAATAGCAACTTGCTATAACTCAAGATTTGAGGAGTTAAATTTAAGGAGTTGTTGGAGATGCTCTAACCTAGCTAGAGCCTAGAGCGGTGTCATCGACCTGGTGGTGAGGCTGTGTAGCTTTGAGCATTTATTAACCGGCATGGAGGTCAAGTGCACTGGGGTTGCCAATCGGATCGGTGGGAGACTGGGGCGAACTACATCAACGCTGAGATGGCACACCACTTAGACTATCCACAGTGGATACTGAAAAATGGTCCGGTAAGGGATATAGCGAAATAAAACTGCTGCAGCGTGACCCTGGAAGTGGTACGCTACACTGTCAAATGCCCATGCAGACGCCAGATTCAGCGGGGTACTAGTGCCATCCGGTAGCATGCATAGACGCGAGGCCCGCTGCTGCTATTGCTGTCCGAACCGTGAGTGGAGAGGGAGAAAGTGCATGCAGAGCCTTTAAATGTGGACCCCACTAATTCTACTAACTAAAAAAATGTTATGACTCACAAACAAAAAACCAAATTAAATTCTGTTTACACCATTAAATTTGTTCTAATAAATTCTTTAAAACAAGATGTCACATGGATATATTTAAGATAAAGTGACAAATAGGTCCCACGGTGGATAGAGGATGGATGAATGCGGAAGAAAGTGGTATAAAGTAGAGAATCTTGATGACCAGGATATATAGAGGATGAAAATAGAGGATGATGAGTGCGGATAGCCTTAGACTCCATCGTCAAGACAAGAAGCTCAAAGGCTCTGGACACACCACTCAGATATAAGACTGAGGTCCTGTACTCCTGTTGCCATCTCAAGCATAGCAATCAAGCATTTACAAATATAATACTGAGGTCATGTACTCCTGTTGCCGCTTTGCCGCTCAGGCTGTGTAATAGTAAGGAAAACAGAAGCAGCATTCGTCCATCCCAAATTTCTCCTATTTAGGCTACTCTCGTTGTGCATGCATACAATGCACGTTAATAACCAGCATGATGCTGCAACACATGAAACTGTCCGCAGATTTTTTTTACCATTGCAAATAGCCTAGCTAGGGGCATTTCCTGCAAGGCTGCAATGAAGAGTTACCTTCATTGAATAGAACAACCAACAACTGATTAGCTAGGTCACAACTACCAAAAGGTACGTGGATGCTGTATGAGAGCCCACAATCCAATTAGTGGGCAGGTGCCCTCACAATATAGATACGAAATCTTCTCGTTTGATACATGGTGGAACAGTTTTCGAGAAAAATACATGGTGGAACAGAACGGCTTCTCTTAATGCCACAAAGCCACTGATCTTCACTGTTGCACCATAAGAGCAAAATCTACAATTCTACATGGCACTGAAGTTTGACATCTCTAATCCTTCGATGTTACAATAACCAGCAAGCCCAATGCGCCAAGCAGCAGGTATTGCAGCAAAGGTAACATAGATCAGCAGAGCTTCCAATGATAGTGACTAAGAGGGATGTATTGATCTCGGTACTATTCTTGAAGATTTTCCATCAGGAGATGTCCGAAGACAAATTTCTACAAAGCACGTAAGTATTATTGTTTTATTCGAGGTAGCGACAATGATTACTTTACTGTTCTTTTTAGTTTATTTGCTGTCCTATCATTATCTTTCATGGACTAAACATATGGTGCAAGTTAAATTTTATTAGTAATACTATATATATACTTTAGTCATTATATTAAAAATAGTTTAATGGGCATCTGCCATCTTGTTTGGCCAAGGACCCTTAAAACGATAGAGTAGTATCCATAATATTGATTGTTAACAAAAATCATTCTCTTATCTATTACTCATCAGCAGTTGAAAAATCTCAATGATCATTGCAATCGTTGACCTAACCAACACGAGAGAGGCACGCATGGAATATATAACTTGCACATCGAAGCTTGCAATGCCTCCATGCACAAGACATCTCTATCTATATATGCATATCACACATATCATTACATGCATGCCCCCCAGCACTACTGCAGCTAGCTGATCCTGAATATCACCGTTTTGTATAGAAGAATAGCGAAGATAAACGAAAGTAGCTCGTTGGTGGCAAAGATGGCCGCGATCCCGGTTGAGAGGGAGGAATTGGCGAAGCGCGGCATCACGCTAGAAGAAGGTGCCGTCCTATCCGCCGTACCTCTGGTGCAGCACGGCGGCTTCTGGTTCGACTCCGAGCTCGCCAAGAGCATCCAGCTGGTGCAGGCGCAGTTCGCGGCGAGGCCCGACGACGTGATCCTCGCCACGTTCCCCAAGTGCGGCACCACCTGGCTCAAGGCGCTCGCGTTCGCCATCCCCAACCGCTCCCGCCACACGTTCGCCGAGCACCCGCTGCTCACCCGCCACCCTCAGGACGTCGTGCCGTGTTCCTCGAGACGCCCTTCCGCCAGTGCCGGCCTCTCGCCGCCGACCTTGACGGCATCCCTCGCCGAGGCTCGTCGCCACCCACATCCCTCTGTCGCTGCTGCCGTCGTCGGTGGCCACCGCCGCGGGCTGCCGGGTCGTCTACCTGTGCCGCGACCCCAAGGACGTGCTCGTGTCCTCGTGGCATTTCACCAACAGGGTCTCCGACAGCCTCTCGGTTAATCTCAGCCTGTTCTTCAACTTGTTTTGCCAGGGTGTCACCGTCTGCGGGCCCTTCTGGAACCACTGCCTCGAGTACTGGAACGAGAGCAAGGCGAGGCCCGACAAGGTGCTCTTCCTGAAGTACGAGGAGATGATGTCCGATCCTGTGGAACAAGTGAAGAGGCTCGCCGAATTCCTCGGCGCGCCGTTCACCGACGCCGAGGAGAGGAGCAGCGTCGTCGACGAGGTGGTGAGGCTGTGCAGCTTTGAGCATTTGACCAGCCTGGAGGTCAACTCCAGTGGGGTCGCCGATCGGATCGGTGGGTTCCCGATGGAGAATTCCACGTACTTCAGGCGTGGCAAGGTGGGAGACTGGGCGAACCACATCAGCGCTGAGATGGCACAGCACTTGGACTCCATCGTCGAGGAGAAGCTCAAAGGCTCTGGCCTCACCTTCTGATTCCCCGACCCATACCATACATATGCTGATAATTTGCATGCTCCACTCAAATCACCTGTGTTCTATTTCGTTTCAGTTTGGGTTTTACAACAAAAATCTCCGTTTTCTTTGCTTGTTTACAAATGTAACAAGTGTCATGTACTCAATATGTTCATTTCTGAAACTTCCATTGTGTTGTTATGTTATATGAATTTGCTTGGTTACCAATGTAACAAATTGATTTCGCCTATCAGGCATTACAAACAAGACTAAGGTCCTGTACTCCTGTTGCCGCACAGGCTGTGTAACAATAACACGAAAAACAAAAGCAGCATTCGTCCATCCCAAATTTGTCGTTGTCCTCTTTAGGCCTGTTTAAATGCACCTGCTAAACTTTAGCCGACTAAATTTAGTTGCTAGACATCCAAATAGCGCAGCTAAAGAAGAAGTTAAAATTGAGCTAAAAAACTTTTAGCTAAGCTAAAGTTACACTACTCTCGTTGTGTATGGATCTATTTCTCACGGCACCACGCCCCTACGTGGATGTTCTGCTCAGTCATCATGATGCGGCAACACATAAAAATGTGGACGTTTCCTGCAACTGCAAGGCTGCAATGAAGAGTTATCTTCATCGAACAGAACAACCAACGACTGATTCAACTCATAAGTCATTAGCTAGGTCACAGCTACCAAAAGATGGATGCTGGCTGAGAACCGACTATTCAATTTGTGGGCAGGTGCCCTCACAGTCACAGTATATAGATAAATAATTCTTCTCGTTTGATACATGGTGGGACAGAACGGCTTCTCTTAGTGCCGCAAAGCCACTGATCTCCGCTGTTGCACCATAAGAACAAAATCTACAATTCTACATGGCACTGAAGTTTGGCATCTCTAATCTTTCGACGTTATGACCAGTAAGCCCAGTGCGCCAATCAGCAGGTACTGCAAAGGTAACATAGATCAGCAGAGCTTCCAATGATAGTGACTATATTAATTAATGCTCAATTTGTGGATTCCCGGATTCTCTAAGAAAACACAATCAGTGCACTTGCCTAATTAATAATTTACACAAAGCAAGCAAGAATGGTTCAGTTTCATCCACATAATGACAGAAATATTCTCAGACCAATGGGACTGTGCTCTTCATTGGGTTTGTGTGGCTGTACTTAGACTCGATATTGGTTTGTGTGGCTCTTGTTTTGGTAGTGTTTCATTACAGAACAAGCCAATCAATATTTAGACAAGAATGAGCATACCTTAATAAATGGTTTCTCAGTCATGATAATTGTAACCCAGCCAACATATGGAAGGTAGCTGTTGTCATTGGAAAACATAAGGTCAGCTGAACTGTTTCGCGGTGGGCATAAAGACTGCTATATAAAGTGAACTCACCCCACAGCACGTCCCATAATGTGATGTTGCTGGAGCCAAAGCTGCCCATGTGCATATAATAGTCGGTCATCCCCAAAATTATTGTCACCTGAAATGGAGTTTGTGTCAGGTAAAGAGAACATTGCAATCACAGTACATCATGCACATAGTGTTGGTTATCAGGTTTACACAGTACCATGTGGTAGTATACTCAGGAAAAGTAAATGGAAAACAAATTATAGTAATTCAAACTGAAAGTGGTATACCTTTGGTGAGGATTTCCACTTCTGCAGTGTCCTGACGTTCATGGACCTATACAGAGAGAAGAGTAAACTCCAAGTGAGCAGGAAAAAGAGCAGATATCTAATATCTAGTTTAACAAGGCATCAATTGAAGTGAATAACTCAAAATGTACTACCTTAATCACGCGGTGAACAATTGGAATTTCACGGCCCTACATAATTAGCAGCCAAATGAGCATTACTGAATAGATAACTGTATGGCAAACATTACAGTGAGATTTAATAGAGCAAACAACTAAATTCAACGTTCATCTAATAATTCATGGATATAGTTCACTCACATCAACATTGAAAACAACTATTTCTCCTGTGCGAATAGGATCTTTGCTCATATGTAAAAATAGGATATCACCCTGAAAACAAGACAATTAATCATTAAGGCATAACAGTGTGAAAGATACTGGCACTTCAAAAGCGTAGATACAACTAGCTCTGGAGTTAAAATTAAGTGACAGAAAAATGTACTATACCATAGCAGATCATATGGTACAAATCTCAAAAGGTTAATTTCACAAATTACTACATTACTGTCATAATAATCCTCAAAAGCTACCACTTCTGGCGCCCATTTCACAAAACAACTGATACTTAAGGTTCCCTTCCAACAAAAAGGAAAAAACTGGTAATAATGACAATGAAACTATAGTGCCATTCAATGTATACATACTAGTAGACAAGTGAGAAGTATTCATATAAAAACTGGAAATGTTCCTTTGTGCAGCACTTTCTGAAACTCAAATCGGCCACAGGTAAAAGGAAAAATTGTTTATTAAACAGTTACTACTGTCAACATCAAGCATGTAATATATATCATAAGTAGGGAGTAAACAAACCCTTTTAAATCCAGGCTCCATGCTACCAGAGAGAACCACTACAACTGGTGACTCGCTCCCCGTGAAAACTATCAACCCCTTCCATATGATTAATGCAGAGGTAACAATCATACCTGCAAAGAGAAAGATTCGAAAGTTAAAACCCTCCTCATGAGACTCATGATGCAAATAACAGTCAAATATCAAACTGCAGGAAACTCCCAGTCTTGCAAACTGATATACAGACGATGCTACCCCTCTTGAACATCACAGTTCTACAAACCTGAATTTCTATTAGCAACAACTATCGTCTAGGGTAACCCACAAGAAACCTAATCAATTATTCAAGAGAGCATAAGCATCATTATTCACGATCCAAATAATGAGAGAGATGAGAAAAACACAATCCAGTTCTGCCACTCCCAATTCGACTCTTGTTCTATTCTTCACATTCTCATGATTATTAAGAGGAACCACTCAAGTGTTCAGATCATAGAACCAGATGAAGAATCTGGAGCATTCTCTTCCTCCGATCTTACGGCCAAGACCCACTGGAAATCTAAAAAATACTTGCCCCGCTCATTAAAATCGTACTAGACTCGCATGACAAAGACCTCACCACAAACCTAAGAACCACAGGGCCCCGACGAACTGATCTGGCTGCCAAAGACCCTCGAGAAGAAAAAACAATCAGGGGGAGAAGAAGGGAAGAGTGCGGCAAAGGGCGTCACCGAGGCTGATGATCTGCATGAGCACTTGGCGGATCTGCATGGAGCGGATCGACTCCATCGTGTCGCCGACGAACCCCATCTCGCTCCCTCTCCCTCGGCTTTCCGGCGGCGAAGTCACGAGGAAGAGGAAGCACAGCGACAAGGAGCCCGCGGCGTTCTTCGCTCGTGGCTTTTTTCGGGCAAGACCCCGCCGATGGTCGATATTGTGGTTGTAGCCTTCGCCACGTCACCGGCGGGGTGCACGTCAGTGAATCTATTTTAGTGCGTCGGATCGGAATCTGGCGGCTCGAACGGTGTCCTTGTTGGTCTACGGTCGGCCGGTTGGATTGGGCTCTATTTTCCCTTTTCGCGTGGAAAAAAGTCTGTATTCTTAATTTTTATGAAAGTCTGTAGGCCATTGCACTCTAAAATTAAGTAAAATACATCCTTCAACTTTTAAAATTGTTTATATTACATTCTTCAATGATTTTTAACAGTGGTTTTATTATAGTAAAGATGGTTTTGCTAAATAACAATAGTTTTGTCTTTTTATTTATTTTGATTGAATTTAAAAAATCATAAAATAGAAAATCTAATTTTTTAGACTCTATATGAGTAGATCTACATGATGAACATATAATATGGTATACTTTAGTACAAAGTTTATATTGTATAATTTATTTTAATTACAAAAATGCACAAATCTAAAGTTACAAGATAAAAACTTTATATAAAGTATATTATATTATATGTTCACTATGTAGATCTACTAATACAGAGTCCAACAAAATTGTATTTTTCTATTTTTATTTTTTGTGATTTACTATGATTTTTTAAATATTTAGCTAAAATAAATAAAAAAAAATACAAAATCATTTATTGTTATTATAGCAAAACCATCGGTCGAAAAACACCGAAGGATGTAATATGAATGGTTTTAAAGTTAAGAGACGTGTTTTATCTGGTTTTAGAATTCAAAGATAATATATATACTTTTATAAAAGTTAGAGGATCTAAAGTAAACTTTTTTTTTTCGAGTGAGACGAGATGAGAAGAGACTGGGCTATCTATTAGTACTACTGCATGGATCGAAGGATATGGCCTTATGGGCCTTAAGATTCGGCCTATTTCCTTGCTGGATCTAGAGGCCCGTGTCCACATGGAAAAATACCACTCTTCTGACGTTCAAGACTTTTTTTTGCCATTATTACTTATTAGCATATCACGCTTAATCCTTCGTAAATCATTTCCCACTAAGCATCTCTAATAATTTATAAAAAATGGTAAATAAATAAATTTTTTAAGTGGCTAAAAAAGTTGTGACTGTCCTTATTGGGTTCGTCAAAAATCTTCTTGCTCCTAAAATATAAAAGACAATTTTGCATTAAGAATCCCGACTATTTCCAAAGCACTCTACCTGTTTTTAGGTTTTCTTTCTCTTCTATGTTTGTATTAGGAACCTTGTCCTACTCTTTATTCTTCTTCACATTCTTCGACCTCAACATTGCCCCCATCAATAGTGTAGGCAAAATTCTATGTAATTGGGTTGATTTTCCTATGTATGAAAACATTAGGAACGTCCTTTCACCTTAACATTGGCCCATCTATAGTGCAGTCATATTTTTGCGCAATTTGGGTTGATTTTTCCGAGTATAGAAAGATTGATAGTTGAGATAGCAAGTTGTTAGAGGTTTTGTATCTTGCTTTTTTAGATAACGGACATATATCCGGCTTCATCTCTTGTCAATGAGAGAATTACACCATCAATTACACAAATGTTTAAACACATAAATGTCCCACTCAAAACTCAATTCTAATATTATTATGAGGCCATTGAAAATAATTTTTTGTCTTGCTAAAAGATTAAAGATTGGGACGGGTTTTGGAAACTCTCGGGGCCCCCTTTTGTTTTGCAAATAGAAAAAGGATAGGAAATGGAAAAACTCAAGAATTGAGATGACATACTTCTCCAATCCTTTCGGAATTGTAAACAAAGGCAAGATGAGATGGTCTTGAACTTCTTCTTTGCTCCCCCGCCTGAACATTTGGATGAATACACTTGATGAGACTGAAAACATGTTTTGCAGTCCGTAACGATGTGAAGAGTGGTATTATTATGCAGCCCTTGCCGGCCACCAAGGTGTCCCTACCGGCAATGAGCATTCACACACGCGATTTCTTGGGCGCTAGGAAAGTTTGGCTCAAGTCTGACCTTTTGTTTCCGTGGAATTCACCTATAGGATGTTAGATAATTAGGCAACTTCCATGTCATTTTAATTCTAGAAATTAACATTATGATGATGACATATAAAAGATTATTTATAAATGAAAGCATGATATCAAAGTATCCATAACAAGACGGAATATGATATCAAATAACATGTGAAGCATATGAATATTAAACTGAATATTAAACTCATGAAGACGGGACCCATGTAGCACAACAAGAAGACATGACATATATCTCACAAAGATGACTAACACTGAATTCCATATGAAACGACGAGACATAACTACTAAAACATGAACGTTAGCATATATGAGAGATCAATGTAAGCTGCAAAGCAACAAGCGGACATGACATATATCTTAAAACTTAAACTGACACAAGATATATCACGAAACGATCTGACAGAGCATATGAAACAAACTCATAACAGCATTTGAAACAACTCGAAAATACTACCGCAACAAGCATGATCCGGAAGACAAAAACGAGAGAGAAGATGAAGCAGATCATACCCTCCTCCCGCCATGGATGATCTCGATCCTTGTCCTATTTCCATGTCGTTGGAGATGGAGAAGATCACTTGAAGGAGACAACAACGTCGTGAAGCGCCCTCGGCGTGAAAAAAGATGAACAACGGGCGGTGAAGAGAGAGGAATATCGAGGCAACGGCGATGAATCGAAGGGAGGGAGCGTCTCCCTTTTATCACGGAGGGAGGTGAAGACGCTCCCAAAAAACCTAATTGCCGATCTCTCGTGCAAGGTCTCGAACGGCAAGAGTCCATTTCTTGGAAGGAATAATTCCCACCATATAAATCAAGTCAACGCCCTCTCGCTTCTCCAATCCCCACCAAACTCTAGGGTTTGTAACGATGAGTTCACAACTTTGATATAGATGGGGGAATACCTCGAGTTGCAACTAGAATGTGAGTCCGAGCATCCAAGTCCCCGAAGAGGAGGGAGGCGTCTCCATTTTATCCTTGTGGTGGCGCCCCGGAGGGGAGGTGAAGGGCAAGAAGACTACCATCCTCGCTTACGGATAGGCAATTGAGGAGATGAGTTAAGAAGAGTTCAACCGAGTTGAAACTCCCGCGGTTAGTGAATGCTAAAATTTAACACGCAGATTGTTAGATGTATGGACGCTCGGGCGCCCATGCCGCATGTTGCCGCCTAACCTACCATGGATATAGCCTCGCCTCGCCTCGCCTCGCCATGCCATGCTAATGCCGAGGCCCGTTAAGATAGGCTTGGACTTTTAGGAGCAGCACCACCTCCAAGCAAGAACATATATCCGCTCGTGGCATACACACCTTGGTCCATTTCTTGGCTTCTCAGATTAAGTGGAATAATTCCCACCATATAAATCAAGTCAACGCCCCTTGGACTTCCAATCCAAATTACAAATAATATTGTCCATAATTACACACCATAGAGTTAATTGATTTATTAAATCTAAAATGGGCCTAGCCCATAATAAATCCAACAATCCCCACCAAACTCTAGGGTTTGTAACGATGAAGTGTCAGAGTCACAATTCTTTGATATATCAGTGTTTCGATGGAGACTGTTAAGTTGAACATCCACCTAGAACAAGAGTTTCACTCATGTGCTTAGGTCACAATAATGAACAATGGACTAAGCCTTGAATTGACAGTTTTGTGCGAGATGAGATTCACTCAAGTCCTTTGCTGATACTAGGCTGCAAAAGGCATCCCCGTTGCTTGAAGCATATAAGTCACATTTCTATGCCTTTCATGAGTATTTAGGGATTACCCAAATTCCATAGACTGTGACCAGCAGTCTGACTCATATAGGTGTACTCCTCAAGAGATGTTCATGACTTATTTTACTAGGTGTATTCTTCGTAGGACATCTCATCTTCACAAGAATCTTGAAATACATTAAGGTAAATACCATACGCTTTTTGTTGGTTGGCACATTCACCTTACGGATAGGAAAGATGTGTAATCTTTTTGTTGACAATCGTAGATGAGTTAAAGAAAGGGATCTTTCCTCTCAACCCCGACTACCGGCTTGTTTCACCATTCTACTTCACGGGATCTCTCGATCACATAGAACAAAAGTTACCACATATTTTGGCACCACATTATTATGGAGATGTAGAAATGGATGACCTCTCATCTCTAGAGAATTTCAAGTGGGTCTTATACCTATCTCTCTCGATGCACTCTCTATCACATTACGTGATAGGCCCTTTGTAAACTGACCATGTTAGGGTTGGTTGTTAGATGTATGGACATAATCCAATACAATAACTCGAGTTTTTCAAGTAATAGAAAAGTATTTAGGAACCTTTTCTAACGTTGATTTTAATCTTCTCTTGACATGCCAAGTAGACTTCATGTTGTCCCTTGAACTGTTAACCTTAGTGATCATAGTTTGGTTATCATAGTTCATGGATATAGCCGATATCGGTTTCTCAACAACCCGACAAATCCATTAGGAGATCACAAGAACAAGCCACTCGGCCTCAACAATGAAGCCCCGCCATCTCATATATGTCTAATGTGTAGTGAGACAAAGTGTCTAATGTTCATCGGTGAGTTACGCTTCCATTGTAGACTTCGTTAAGATAGTGCGCTTGCAAGACTTTTTAGGAGACAGCACCACCTCCAAGCAAGAACATATATCCTTTCATCCCTCGTGGCATACATGCTCATCGCATTAGAGATCTAGTTGGCATCACAATAGCCTTCTAGCACTTTTGGGTATCCACGATAATGAATACCATAGATCATTGTACCTTTCAAATAGCGCATCACTCTCTCTCAAGAGCACGCCAATGATCATCGCCCGGATTTGAAACAAATCGACTCAATTTGCAAAGATGAACTCATATGAGATATCAATAAAGGCCTCGAAGCACTCTCGAAAGGAAGGTACATGAGCGAACCAATGATTTGGGAGTATGTCAATTGATCCCTTGCTATTTTTTTATTTTTCCTCAATAGCACACTTGGGTCATAAGGCGAAAGAGCGGGATCACCTTGCAAGTAATGAGAGAAGCCCAAAGTTTCATTAAACCCAAGAGCGACTTAGAACCTTTTCCACATAATGGGATTGCAACAAAGTTACCCCACCATTACCTTCTCGTATAAGCTTGATATTAAGAATAGCATCAGCTTCTCCCAAATATTTCATCTCAAAGTTATTTGACATGAATTTTTTTACTTCCTCAACCACCTTGAGGTTTGATCCAAAGATCAATATGTCATGAACATAAAGACATAGCATTACTAACAAAAGAAAAGAAGTCTCACCCCCACCATGCCGATTAAGGATAATACACACATGTGTAACACGGTGGATTCATTCACAGTAAAACCGTATTGCATAGAAAACAACTAAATAAGCATGTGTATTATCAAACTTTTCATGCTATTGCTTAGGTGCTTGTTTTAGGCCATATAATGATTTAATCAATCTACACACCTTGTTCTCTTGACCATCCGCAATGAACCCTTCAAGTTTTGGTGATCCATATAGATCTCCTCATCCAACTCTCCGTTTAGGAAAAGTCTTATCCATCCATCGATGAATGATAAAACCATATGAGGTCTGCCACATGAAGGCTATCGAAAATTTAAAAATGCCAAAAATAGTGCACATGAAGGCTAATTGTAGTCAATCAAGCCAGCTTGGTGAATAAGTATCAAAGAAATCTTTCCCCTCTTTTTTTGGGTGTATCCTTTGGCCACAAGCCTTGCCTTGTACCTCACAATTGTACCATCGTGATGGCCTAAGCTTTTTCTTGAATATCCATTTGCAACCTATAAATTGACAACCATAAGGCGATCAACGACCTCCCACGTTTAGCCTCATAGCATATTCGACATAATAGAATCCATCTCACTCCTTCAATTCAATGGTATGGTTGCTTTTCTTCCATAAGTCTTTTAAAAATCGGGAGAAGAATATGCCTAACTAATAGTGGTTGGTGTGTCTTTCACAAGGTACACTATAAATTCATCACCAAAGGATTTTGCAACCCTCTATCTCTTACTCTTTCGGTGACTACGGTGTCATCCTCCTCGGGGATGTACACATGAAAATCCTCTTGTATTGGCATGATCTAAAAGAAATAGATTTGGAGTTCTTGCTCATGGGAAATTATAGTCTCATGACTTATTTTACTAGGTGTATTCTTCATGGGAAACTCATTCTCAAAAAAATATAGCGTCTCTAGATTCCATGATAGTATCAACATATATATCGAGGCACATTAGATTTTATAATTAAGAACCTATATCCATTGTCTTTGTGAAAAGAATAACCAAGGAATACACAATCAACATTTGATTTTTAGGCCCAAGTTTATTAGGTGCTCTTTTGTTGGTTGGCACATTCGATTGCACCCAATCTAGCATATAGTTGTGGTAGCCCAAGGTGGTGACCACCCTAACGGCCGACGTATTCCACCATGTTAGGGTTGGTGTTTGTAGGACCGTGGTCGGACTTCCTAGTCCTTTCTCATCTTCTCGTGGCTAGTGTTCGATGTCGAAGTGTTATTGTGTGATTGTTTTACCTTCCATAAATTAGTTATTATAGAACCCAAGTAATAGAGAAGTATTTAGAAACCTTGAACTCTCCCGTTGTCTCTCACTTTAGCTATCTACTCTTTTATCATAGAATTCTCCTGTGTGTCATATATGCATAATTCCTATCATTTATCATTTACCTTTACCCCTACTTTAGTCTAGTTGGTGTATTAGTTAGTAGATACATGATGGTGAACTATCAATGTCTTTGACCATTGTTTCCCAGTGGTAAAATATAAATAACGATACCTGGAATACTTCGGTAAAATGCTACAATGGTTTTTCTCAGGCGCTATGAATCCTTCATATTTTAATTGTGCATAAGAAATACCAACAATCTTCTCTTTTCCCATTCCTCAAATGGTGTAATCTCTTTGTTCTTTGTAGGAACTCTGTTTTGGACATGACACGCTATCATAATCGCCTCACCCCACTATTCCTTGGATAATCCCGCTATACTCAACATGGTATTCACCAAGTCTGTTAGAGTGCGGTTTTTTCTTTCAGCAATCCCATTGGATTGTGGTGAGAATGGCGGTGTCCTCTCATGAACAATACCATGTTCCACGTAAAACTCATCGAAAACATTCGAGAAATATTCTCCACCTCGATCAGACCTTAACCGTTTTATTTTCCTCTCAAGTTGGATGTCAACTTCAGCTTTATAGGCCTTAAAATAATTGAACGCTTCATCTTTTGTTTTTAAGAGATAAACATAGCAAAACCTGGTGGAGTCATCTATAAAAGTGAGAAAGTATCTTTTAGCACCTTTGGTCAAAATTCCATTCATCTCACACAAATCAGAGTGAACAAGTTCTAGAGGTGCCAAATTCCTCGCCTCAGTAGCCTTGTGAGGCTTGCGGGGTTGTTTTGATTCAACACACACATGGCACTTAGACTTTTTGACCAAGTTAAATTTAGGAATTAATTGAGATTTGCTAACCGCATAAGACAGCCAAGACTTGCATGACAAAAGCGTGAATGCCATAAATCCGACTCATCAGAAATATTAACAGAATTCACCATCTTATTACACACATCATGCAACGATAAGCGGAACAGACCTCTGCAATCATATCCTTTACCAACAAAAGAATCATGTCTCGACATTACACATTTATTGGACTCAAGAACAACCTTGTAGCCATCTCAACACAACATAAATGCACTAACAAGATTTTTCTTGATGGAGGGCACATGCTGTACGCTCTTCAATAGCACCGTCTTCCCCGAAGTAAACTTCAAAATGACTGTACCAACACCAAGAATATGAGCACGTGACCCATTGCCCATCAACAAGGCACCAGATCTCCCGACCTAGTAGGAAGAAAACAAAGACACATCAGCACACACATGAATATTTGCACCACTATCCATCCACCACTCAGGTGAATTACAAACAGAGAGAACAAATGGTAAAGAATTACCATACCCAGATGTTCCATCTCCATTGTTAGTAGTCACAATATTTGCTGATTTCTTGTCCGGGGTGAACCTGCAATCAGGGCACTCTCTTGCCCAATGCTGATCACTGCCACAGACAAAGCATCCTCCATCTTTCTTGTTGTTACTCTTCTTTTTAAACTGTGCTGTTTGAATGGGTTTGGTTGTGTTCTCTTGTTTGTTTTGGTTTTTCTTCTTGTTCTTGTGGAATTTGGAGTTCCTCTTTTGCACCATATTTGCAATAGAGGTCTCAACACTCTTTCCATCGTCCTTTACTCTAGCCATCTCCTCAACATCAAGAGTACCAATGAGCTCTTCCACATTGAACTCTTGTCTCTTATGTTTGAGTGAGGTGGCAAAGTCCTTCCAAGAAGGTGGTAACTTGGCGATAATACCACCAGCCACAAACTTGTCAGGCAAAGGACAAGGGAAAAGCTCAAGTTTCTTAGCTAGTGCCTGAATCTCATGAGCTTGTTCCACTACAGATTGGTTCTCAACAATCTTGTAGTCATACAGCTGCTCCATGAGATACAGCTCGCTACCAACTTTCTAATAAGTGCATCCCACGACTCTTTCCCAGAGGGTAGGATGATATAGCTTTTCTGGAACTTTGCATCAAGTGCACTAATCACTGCACCACGAAAGAGATTATCATCAGCCCTAAACTTAGCCTCATCCTCAGGAGACAAGTTAGCAGGCTTGTCCTCAGCGGCATGATAACAAGACATAGCAGTGAGCCACAATTCCATCTTAGCTCTCCAAATCAAAAAAGTTTTTACCATCAAAAGGATCGGGCTTTAACACAAAGAAGAAAAAAACCTCGATTTAAAAAATGCCTATAATTAGGTTTTTGGATTGTTAGATAATTAGGCAGATTTCCATGTCATTTTAATTTCAGAAATTAACATTATGATGATGACATATAAAAGATTATTTATAAATAAAAGCATGATATCAAATATATCCATAACATTATGGAGCATGATATCAAATAACATGTGAAGCATATGAATATTAAATCGAATATTAAACTCATGAAGACGGGATCCATATAGCATAACAGTAAGACATAACATATATCTCACAAAGATGACTAACACTGAATTCCATATGATACGACGAGACATAACTACTGGAACATGAACGCAGTAGCATATGAGACAGATCAACAGAACTGCAGCAACAAGCGGACATGACATATATCTTAAAACTAAAACTGACACAGGATATATCATGAAATGATTTGACAGAGCATATAAAACAAACTCATAACAGCATATGAAACAACTCGAAAACACTACTGCAACAAGCATGATCTGGAAGACGAAAAACAGAGAGAAGATGAACAGATCATACCCTCCTCCTGCCATGGATGATCTCGATCCTTGTCCTACTTCCATGTCGTTGGAGATGGAGAAGATCACGCGAAGGAGATAACGACATCGGCGCCCTCCCGTGAAGAAGGTGAACAGCGCGGTGAAGACAATCGGCGGTGATAATCGGGGCAAATCGCGTAGACGCTCCCCAAAAACCTAATTGTCGATCCTCGTGCAAGGTCTCGAACGGCAAGGGCTTCAGAGGCACCTGCCCTCTCGCTTCTCCATGCACGCAGAGTTACGAGATGGAGAATACTTCGAGTTGCAACTAGAATGTGAGTCTGAGCATCCAGTCCCGAAGAGGAGGGAGCGTCTCCCTTTTATCCTTGTGGTGGCGCCTGGAGGGGAGGTGAAGGGCAAGAGACTCGCGCTAGCAATTGAGGAGACGGGCGACCGAAGAGGTCAAGCGAGTTGAAACTCCCGCGGTTAGTGAATGCTAAAAATTTAACGCGCCCACTCGCCTCGCCACGGCCACGGCCACGGCCACGCCCATGGCCCGGCCGGCGGCGGCGCGTGCGCGCGTGTGGCACACCTTGGTCCGTTCCTTGGCTTCTCAAATTAAGTGGAATAATTCCCACCATATAAATCAAGTCAACGTCCCTTGGACTTCCAATCCAGTACAAATAATATTGTCTATAATTACACAACATAGAGTTAATTGATTTAGTAAATCTAAAATGGGCCTAGCCCATAATAAATCCAACATAGGATTCTAATCCTATGGAACACTTTTTTAGTTTTTTCTCTAAACAAAAGACAAGGGAAAAAATTCGTTGGGAAGTTGAATCCTACAAAATTCTTTTGTCCATCCTACAATCAAAAGGGGCGCTCAGTGGTGCTTGGCAAGATGGCAACGCACTAAATATTATGCACTAAATATTCCTTGGCATCGTTTTTTCAGGTCCGATTATTTGACATTTTCGATGTGAGGGTGTTGCAACACAACGAATAGCAATCCCTATCTTTAGGGTCCACTTATATTTTGTTAAGATCAGGCCTGTTCGATTGCCTGTTTTATCAGCGATGTAACTCAAAAAAATTTCACTGTTGCTAGTGTTTAGTGCCTTACACTACCGGCCGCAGCAGTAGATGCTGCAAAAACAAGCAATAGGTCATTGCCTAAGGCAATTAATATATTCTATTCTCTCAATTTTAAAAAGAATGCATTTCTAGGTCTTGTCCAAGTCAAACTATTTAAGTTTGACTAAGTTTATTAAAAATAGCATCAACAACTATAATTATAAGTAGATATGATATGTAAAATATAAATTCTTCAAAAAAATCAAAAGATATTGATTTGATAATATCACAAATAATTGTATATTTTGTAAAATTTGTTCAAAGCCAAGATTGGTGAACCTACCCTTATAACTTCATACTTTTAATGGAGGCAGCAGAAAGAAATGTCACATTAAATCAATTGAAGTACAGGCTTCCTTGGCATCCGGAGCCTATAAAAACTCTGCCAAACGGTAAAGAAGCATGAAAAACTTGGTCAGCAGCCTGCAAGGTGCATTGTGCTAAGAGCATCTCCAGCAATAGCCTCCAAAATAAGGTCCATCTTTTTAATTTGGAGGTTCTCCTAACTTTTGAGGACTCTATTTTTGAATTGTACTCCAGCAATGGATCTAAAAATAGAGCACCAAAACTTATTCCAGGAGAGAATGATATATGGGACCCATGTCTCATAGACTTAGTCGGCCATAGAAAAAAAGAAGAGGGCACACGCGGGCAGGGGAGTCGCAGTCATGCCTCCGCTGCATCCGGGGGAAGTCGTGTCAAGAGGAGAGGGGAGCGCTCCACCGCATTCATAGGAGCCACATCGAGGGAGCCGCATTAAGAGAAGAGGGGAGGAGGTAGAGCAGTTCGACGGGCCGCTTCCGCTCCACCGCATCTGGGGGGGTGTCGCATCAAGAGAAGGGAGGCGGCAGGAGCCGCTCCATTGCATCCGCATGGATGGAGGCAGGCCACGGGGGAGTCAGGTCAAGCCGGGAGGAGCGCGGAAGAAGGACTGCGTCGAGAGGGAGGACTTGGTAGGAGGGCATCGAGAGAAGCTAGATGTGCCGAGAGATTACCCCCGCTGCTGCATTGCGTGCGGGCGCAGGGAAGAAATGCCTGCAGTGACGGGATTGGGGCTGGCCCTGCTAGAGTTATTCTTAGGCAGAAGACCTTTCACGTAACTCTCAAATCTCATGCTCCGTCCTCACACAACGTCACGACGTCACTGAGCCTGTCGGCCATACTAGAGCTAAATGAGATCGAAGTGGTAGACAACTTTTTTGTTGCCTCAACCTTCGATTACAGGTTGTAGTGCGAGGCAACTGAAACTTATTAGGGGCCGAGAAATATGACAATGGTGGTACATCTATGTCCATGCGAGGCAACTGAAATTTATTATGGTAAAACTTGGTGAGAAAAACACGGTGATCTCAGGGATCGAACCCACGCCTGGCCGCTGGCCCACTGCAAGCCGAACCAACCGAGCTAGCGCTCGTCCTCGAAGCGGTAGACAACTTGAGCTTGGCAGGCGGAGCCTGCCCCCTGACCTCATCACAAACATAGACTATATGTCATGTCATGTATTAACATTGATATATATTTTGTGTTCCAGGGATCACCAGAGAAACGAAGAGTAAAAAAAAGTACAACACACATTACATTACACCATGACTCATGAGTAACATCCTTCGAGAATCGAGATCAATCTCTCGATCGACCTTGCTTGCCTGCCTGCAGTGCACGGCCTTCTTGGATATGATGAGCTTGTCATTAATATTAATCGCAGCAGAGCTCACAGAGCCAGCAGCAGCAGAGCGCAGCGATACTGATGGAGATGGAGATATCGACGGTCGCAGTCACAGCCACATGCAAAAGCAAAGCAGGGGCAAACAAAAACGGGAAACGCATTAGCTAGCCAGCCAAGATCGATTAATCGCAGAGACTATAGCTAGCTGCTCAGCTTGCACGAAAGAAAGAATGGAACTGAACGACTGAAATTAGTAAAAGAGACGTCGTAAAAACGCACCATCCTTCGATGAAGCTCCCCTCGCCGCGCTTGGTCGTGGAGGTCGCGCGGCGGCGCGACCCGCAGCACCCCTTCTTCTTCTTCTTGCCGCCGGCCTGCTGCTCAGCGTCCAGCCTCGGGTAGCCTATATGTATGTGTCGGTGATATTATTCAGTGAGCAGTGAGCACAAATTGAAGCCATGACGATAGGCATGGTTCAGTTGAGAATGAAAGATCCTCACCCGGGGGAGGAGGCTGCGTGCTGTTGGTGTTGCTGTCCATGGGACGACGATCTTATTAATTAGCTGCTGGCTTGTGTTCGTACGATGTGTGGAAGCTTATATTACTAGTAGCCAATCTGTTTGTCAACCAGATTGTAGCTCAGCTAGATTGCATTGGTGGTGAAGGCAACTGGCCCTGCGACATACATGCCCAATATATACAGGCATACCACGCATGCAAAGGAACGTAAAAAGTAGCACGTATGCTTTGCTGCTCCGAAATGACTTCTTGCGTTTTACGTAGTAGTCTCTAGCTAGCTCTTCCTTCGCCAAATCAACATGACAAACTTTTTCTTATGTTTCAACTTAACTTTTCCTTGTTGAGGTGTTAACTGAAAAGGTGGGAGATTCTTTGTTCTGCATCATGCTTCATCAAATAAAAGGGATCAGCGCCTGCACAAATTTCAGCTTGCTTTGCTTCTCTTTCTGTCGTCTTTCCGACAATGTAAGAATAATCAACTCGGATGGGTTTTTGAAGATTGTACCTTCTACTCAGTGCATGAACTGAAAGGAGACGACACAAATTTAGGTAAATTCAAAGAATATTTTGAAACATACGGTTCATATCCTTCCTTAGTTCAAATTATCCTAAGTTTAACAAAATGATAACAATAGTTTTATAAGAATACTAACAATGATATGATATTAAATGAGCATAATTACAACTATTATTATTATGAAATATATGTTATAGCCAAATTATTCTCGTCTCAGCAGAGAAGAGAAAATATAATACTAAATGACCATAATTACATATATTATTATTCTGAAATATATTTTCATATTTTGTTTTTAGAATTATAAATTTGGTTAAACTTAAGGTAACTTAGAGAATACATACTTAGAAACACCGTTATACCGGGATGATGGAGTACCAGTAGTTGCATATGTCATGCAAAGAACCTAGTAATTAACCAATTATAAAGAAACAATAAAGAAATACGAAAAGGGCATCTAGTCTAGTGGTTATAAGAGCTTCACCAGCATCTGGAAAGCCAGAATTCCTTGATGGTGCAATAACCGTCAGGAAATTGAAATCAAATTTCCCCTAACAGTACACCACCAGATAATAAACGTCGGGGTAGCTCGACAGGGTAATTGCCATTTGCTTGATGGTTAACCATCAAGGAATTTTGATTTTAATTTATTCGACAACAAAAACTCACAGAAAAATTATAAAACTGTCGGGGAAAAATGAAAGTTCTAGTTTGAATAGTTAAAAAAAATGTGGATAACGCTAGGAAAACAATTTGATTGGCGGTTCAAAACCAACAGGATATAAGATCATTTAATGACCTTGTGCTTTTTAGTAGTGTCTCAGGTCAAAAAAATCGAAAACTGTCAGGGTATTTCGACTTTCTAGTAGTGTCTCAAGTCTTGGGTTTGATTTGACTCTCTGTTGAGCGATTTTTTTAGGATTTAATAACCTTGTGCTTTACCACAAAATCTAAAAGCCATTAGTTCTAAATAATTAAAGAGCCTTTCTGTTAGAATCAAAGTCCCTTAGTAATAAATAAAGAGCCTTTCTGTTAGAACCAAAACAAGGACCACAAAATCTAGAGCTCCATTAGTTGCCACAATATAGTAACATTACCGAGAAGCAGGTTGTAGAAGATGTATTATGGCAAATCAAATTTCTACTCATCTTGAGGGAGAGATAGAGAGAGAGAGAAACATATTCCATATTATATTTGTGCTGATATGGAGATAAAGGAAAGGAAAGAAAAGAAACGGGTTGTAAATTTATAGCCAGCATGGGTTTCAAAATATTTTTTGAGAGAGAGAATATAACGGGTTAGATATTAATAGTATAGTGTATACCTTTATAAAAAAGGATTTTAGAATATATCCCTAATTAACACACAAGACATATTTGGGGACCACCTCTACTAATCATTTATAGAGGCAAAGCATCCTACAACGACCACCTCTTTTAATCATCAATTTATAGAGATGATTGTCTAGGACATTTGTCTATAAAAATCCATCTCAACAAAGACCAACATTCTAAGGATCCACCTCTAAAACTCAATTAATAAAAATGAGCATATCTCTAGAAATGGATGCATCAAAAAATAATTCATAACTTTTACATATGAAGTTGGACGAAGACCAACTTTATATCAAAATTACAACCCTCGATGCGAACTACAATTTTTGTAATTTGAAAGTTCACATGTTTTCAAATTAAAATTTAAAATTTTCAAATAAACTTGATGTTGATATGGCCTATACCAAAGTATAGTTCTCAATACACTTCTAGTCGAAAAGTTTTCTATGTTTAGAGTTCTAAATAATTGTTTTAAGGCCTAGGATTTTGAATTTCAAAATTTAGAATTTTCAATCACATGGTTAATATCAAACATGTAGAGGTTGATTTGATCTACAAATATATTGTTGATAAGTTTTTTTATCTGAAATTGCTGGGAGTCTCAAATATTTGTTTTGAATTCACATATTTTGATATTCAAACTTTATAGTTGAAACTTTTTTCATTTAATATCATTTAGATGCTAAAATATTCAATATAAGATTACAAAATATTAAAACAAAAGGATAGCTATCTATATATACTCACAAATGAGTGTGTTGTCTAGTGATAGAAATTTGTTATGTATGTTGAAGGTCCTGGGTTTGAACCCTTGAGACGGTTTTTTGGGTCGCTCGCCTCTCGAAGTGGTTGAGCCAATTAACTGTGAGCATTTGCTAGAGATGACTATACTGTCCGCCTCTAAAAATGCTTTTTCTAGTAGTGGATATTATCTATAGCAACTATTATGTGTGGTATTTAGATGTATAACCATAGTAGTTGACTTTATTATTAACCCCTGCTCCTACGTGTTGAACCACAAAGCCTTTCAATTACTCTCTCATCAAGTGTTTGTGGCCTAGAGTATATTAGAACATTTCCAAGAGACTCTTTTATATACTTTCTAATGGGAATACAAATTTTAGTAAAAAAACATCCGACAACCTTTTTAGTTTGATCTCCACATAGAGACACCCTTTATTCGATATTTTTCTTCGTGAGCAAGGATAACTCTCATTGCAAACAAAATATATAAAAATATTTGGATATCATAGAGCCATAGAAAACGATTTTTATTCAAATAACGTAATTCTTTGAGTAATGATTTGGAGAGTAAATTTTAGGAAAAATATAGAAGATTCTTTTAGGAAATAAAAGGTTTTAAAAAAACCATGCTTGAAAAGTTTACGGATGCCGAATCAATAAAAATCGACATATATAAGATTATCTATAGATGACTCTGTTCACTTTAGCTTATAGGCAACTTATCAGTCATTCTAACAGTATCATAAAAATTAGTCATTTTTAGCTTATCAGCGGAATGAACAGAGCTGAAATCTCGCTAGAACGGATACACTGCATCGGTAATTGGTTAATTGCCATTACTGGCGGCATGCCGTGGAAACCCGGTAGCCTGCAGCGGATGTTTAACTTCCAGCGAATCCGCGCATGGTAAGCCGTGTGGACGCGAGGACGACTGAGCGCTCGCCGGGAATCTCTCGACGGCGAAGGAAGCAAGAAGCAGCCTGTGTATGGCAATCCTTCGATTCGTTCATGCATGCAGAGCCAGAGCGTGCGTGCGCCGCATCGGCACTGCGTCAGCCATATTCCTTCCCTTTTGCCTCCTGGCTTCAGCCGAAAGCCAACGCGTGAGTCGGATACACGCAGGCCAAGGCCAAGGAATCAGTTCCCCCGGCGGCGCAGCTCGCACGTTGCCTGCCGGGCGGTCGGTACCGATGCTTTCTTCTCTGCAGTAACTTTCACCCCCCTTCTCCCTTGGTGATCGGTTCCACGAATTAACTGGTTCGGTCGATTTCTTTTTACATCTAGTAAATATCGCTGCGTCAGTAAGATTTGGGTAGAATATGGCTGCGGCTATAAAATCTTACTAATGCAGCGATATTTTACTAGATGAAAAAAGAAATATGTATCGGTCTATCTATCTATTGCTGTACTTTTAGACAGATTAGGTCCATTGACAGTAAAAAGTGGTCGACATGTGTAATGGACTCTACCATGATACTATGAGATTTTGGACATCAAAATAATAAAGGAGTATTTGGTTCATTACGAAAGCTCACCACACCTAACTTGTGGCTGCCATGCACAACTTAAAAAGAAACTTAACTGAGGTGGTTATTTTGGATTAACCGAGGCGGGCATCCAAAACGCCTCAGACCGAAGAAGGTCATGGTAAATCGGATCCTTTTTCAAAGTGTTTTGGATGCCCACTTCGATAATAAAATAAAAAATAAAAACAAAAGCAAAACCGTGGACAGGCCTGCCGAGCCCTTCCACGGTGTGCCTCCGCAGAGCTGGCTGGATCTGCCACCAGGACGCGTCCTCTACTCCCGAGGCTAGATCTGCAAGCCCCGAAGGCCGGATCCACCGGATCTGCGAGCCCCGAGGATGGATCTGCGAGTTGAAAGTGGTAGAGATGGTTCAGGACACCAGATCTAGAGGTGGAGGTAGCGGAGAACGTCGAATGTGGAGGGAATCTGGAGGTGGAGGGGCGAGGCGTGCCTCCACGCTACCTGGCTGTCGCGTTGCCAGGGCTCCATGGTGCTTGGAAGCCGCGCCACCTGCCCCCGCCTTGCTGGGCCTCCGTGCTGCTGCTCCCACCGAGTTGTGCTGTCCTGGCTAGCTGTGCAGCTACCGCGTGGCTGCCGCGCCTGGATGCCGCTCCGCTGGGTCACGCCGCCCTAGCCCGACTGCGCAAGAGAGGGAAAAGGGAGAGGGGCGGGGGGATGGGGAAAGGAGAGGGTGCCACCGGCAGTGGAGGGCGTGTGCGTCGCGTTCTGAGGGAGGGAGAGAGAGGGCTGAGAGAGAGAGATGAGAATAAAACCCTAACTCTCGTATATATACGATAACGCGATATCGGGTTGGGATAGGCTACCTGCTGGGCCACTATTTACCGAGGCGTTTAGTGTACCGCCTCCACTAACAAATTAACCGAGACGGCCACTATTTATCGAGGCGTTTAGTCACAAGAAAAGTAGTAAATGTAGAGCAATCTAGGCCGCCGCTGCAACTTTAAACAGTACCTAGTTTAAATGAACCCATGACATTGACTTCCCCCTTTTTTGATGTAACAGGAGGGGTAGGAGCCCCTACACATTGACTTCCCCTTGTTCACTAGAGCTAACATCAATAGACAACTTTGCTAGCCTAGCAGCAACATCAGCATCTTCATCTTTCTGCTTCTGTTTCTCTTCCTCATCATAGATGTCTTTGTCATCAAAGATAAGTATAGCTACAATGTCCCTTTATTTTTTTTTCCTTGAAGGTCTTGGTGAACCACTAACGACATGGAATCCATTGCTTATGTAGCTTCAAGCACTTCTTGACCAACCTTCATAAAGTTCATTGGCTTTGGAAAAACTACAATCTTCCATTACCTCGGCGCCTGTACAACCCACAAGTTCAAAAAAAAAAAAAAATCCTCATCTTCATCAACCAAACCAAGCACATCAAGTCCCCATGAAATATTTGTCTTCTTAGTAATCTTCTTCGTTTTATAGTGACTTGAATCCCTGATCATTCGTTCAGGGCCCCTTCAAAGCATCCTAGTAGCATTTGCTTAACCTACCCCATGGACAACTAGCGGAGTCCCATTCACATAGGAAATCTTTGCAAGAACAAATTAAATATGTGATTCAACCTCTTCGCATCTTCTCCTAGAATGAGAGTCCTCATCAGGTCCTATTAGTTTGTGATATAATTGCCAATCTATCATAGGACCGCCTCTCGAATCTCGGTTATTGGAACATTCTGTCTTAAACTTGTTAGATCTCTTCAGATAAAAGATGGCATTTTGTACAACTTGTCATGAAAAAATCTTCCCCTCAAAACATTTGTGTTTCTAACCATCACTAAGTGGGAAAATACAAAAAAAAAAATAGCATATTCATCAACAAGATCTTTTGCATTCTAAATAGTTGATGTGACAATATAAGTTTCATAAGCTTTCAACACAATGCACTGACAGAGGTTTCATACAAAGGAAAACAATTAAACTTCTTCTTATCCATATGTGTGAAACAAAAGGATAAGTTTTGTTCATGTCTCCACCCTCAACAAGAACCTCAACAGGTAACTTATGATAAAACCAAAATTTAGCTAATCATTGACCTACTTGCTCTTCATAGCAGGAGCAATATAAGGAGTATCACGACAAGGTTTGGAGCTGCAGCAACCAAAGCAGTTGGAAACCCTTAACCCATCAGAAGGCCTCAATATTAAGCTCTATGCCTTGAGTAGCTAGCCTAAGCTGGACCTCGTCAATGATAGTAAGTACACAGTAGAGAATACATTTGAGAGATCAAATTAATTCAAAGCCATTAAATTCAACAAGGGAGTTAAAACAAGCAATTGCATATACAAATATTATATATAGCTGAAAGACAGAACACAGGTAGCTAAAACACAGAACGCACGTACGTGATAGTACAAAATGTTCCTCTCCTACTATGGAACACAGTTGCACACAAAACAAGAAGCACAAAGTTTTTTAAAAAAGAAAGAAGCACAAACTACTGCTGCTTACTAGCTTATTAGCACCGCTGTACGAGTAACCGACGTCTAAATTTGATCACACACTCTAGCACAAAGTCCTGATTACACGGCAACCCGACGATTGATCTCTCTGGTTTCTATACATGGTATATATCATTATCATATCTCCGTTCCCGTAGAATCGGCTGTGCTGTTCAGTCGCAGCAGAGCTCGCACAGCCAGCAGCAGCAGAGAGCAGAAATGCTGTGGAGACGAAGAAAGAACACATCAGAGACGCACGGACAGATCACTGTTGCTTGAAGACATCAATCAAATGCCATCTAAACTTGTGAAAGAAAAAAAAAGAACAGAAATCGTATATATGTGAAGCTGGTGTGTAGCAAGAGCACGTCGTACCATCCTTCTATAAAGCTGGGTTCCCCACGTTTGGTCGTCGTTGCGCGACGAGACCCCTTCTTCTTGCCGCCTGCCGCCTCACCCTGCTCAGCCGGCCCCACCGTCGGGTAGCCTGGTTCACCAACGAAGATGAGTTATTCGGGTAAATTAGAAATGACGAATCCGTTATGTTAGGACGAGTAGTCAGCTGTATTAAAGTAAATGTAGTTATGTTCTTGATCTCTTTATTAATTTATATTAGCAGGATAAGGATGCATGGGATGCATGGAGAGGCTAAAAATAATAGCTAGTATAATCTTTCAGGCCATGCATCTGCGACAACCTGGAGGAGGCTGAGGGTTACTCCTGGCGTTGTTCTCCATTGATGGAAGGATGGAGCTTGGGACCTAGGCTAGGCTAGCTACTAGCGACAGAAAATATGTGTACGTCGAGACTTGTGGACAATATCTATCTCTGTCGTTTATGAACCCAGCTGCAATGGAACTGTGTGTTGGCCGCGCTGTGCAGTGTAGGTTCAAGTGAACGAAATGGCCTCCTTATATAGGCGGCACGCGAGCGCCAAGCGATGCAGCACGTAAGTCGACGAGGTAGCAAGAAGAATGGTATGCCGGCAGAGATCACAAGCCAAGCTCCATCTGTCACCTAACGCAGCTAGCTTTTGCATTGGGACATGCATGCCGTGTTAGCTGATAGACACAGATAGATAGATTCTGGTCAATCTGATTCAAGCTGGCGTGGTAAGAGATTCTGTTCCATCGACCTTTTAGAGATCGTGCTTGTGGACACGCCACGAATGCAGCGATCGGTGCCGGATGGAGCCATTGATCGGCTGCCAAGCTCGTGCAGTGCTTGTCGGCGTGCGTCGGCTGGCGTTCTGGTTTTCTTGCTTTCGCGGCGAAGTAGGCAGACGTTCTGCAAAAATGGATGCCCATACAGACGACCGATGCGCGTGTCACTGACAGAAAACGTAGCTCCCTGGTGAGAGCGACGTTCTCGACCAAAAACCTCTCTTCTCTACTTCTCCTTTTCCCGTATGTACTTCCTACTAAGAAGAATAGCCGCCGCCGACCGATTGCTCGAGGAATAGATTCTCCCCTCGCTCGATCTGGTCGATGACTCGATGCAGGTTGGTGGCGTGTGATCTGCTTTCGCCCCCTCCTTTCGTTGGCTCTTGGGAGTTGCCGCCACGCTTCCATTCAACAATTCTGTTCCCATCGTCGGCCGGCGACAAAGAGAAACGTCCAGGGCTTTAAATTCTACGTGCGACTAGACTGCCTTGCCACGATCTGCCCCACGGCCGGTTCCACGGATTAAGTAAGATACACCCGGAAAGGCTTAGGCTCCGCTCCCTGGTTCTTGAACTCTGTTCTTCGATTCTTCGATGAAATGATCCTAATGGATTTTTGGAGGGAGCGGGTAGACAGTGGATGAGAATTGATTCTTTGTTTATCCCCACCAAATATAACAGGGAGCAAGGTGATGCAGGTTTTTTTAAACTCCTAGCTTCTGATGTAAATAGAGAAGTGATTCTCTTCTGATCCTCATATGAATCAGTTAGCATTTTGAGCGTTTGATTGGTTGGAAGTGATTTTTTTTAGAAAATTAAAACTGAGGCTCTCCAAATGACCCCTTAATTCATCGATTCAGCAATCAGCATTCCGGTACACTCCTATATAAAGTGATGCCTTGGCTCTTAGTAAGAGCCAAACAGAGCTCCAAATCGTTCCATGTGAAAAGATACTTTCTTAGAGCAACTTTTAAGAGACTCTTTATATCCTTTCTAATTTCTCGATTCTAGATTTCTCGGCACGGTAGTCAAAATAGAGAGCAGATATGGCTTTCTAGAGTACACATAAGATATAAAAAACCGTTGGAGCTTATAAAGACATAGAATCAATTCAATTTATACTTAAATGACTTCAAATAATAATTTAAAGAGTAGATTTTACAAAAACGTTTAGAGATGCTCTTAGTTAGTTGAAGCCAGGAGAGTCCAGGCCAATAAAACAACACAATGCCAATATTGCTGCGCTCATGACCAAGCAAAGCTCTCGTGACCAAAACTAGTTAGAGAGATAAATCGGATGGTTTCAGAAAGAAAAAACTAGAGAAATCTATAAACCTATATTTTATTGAAAGAAAGCAAATCAGACTTTCGCATAGTTCAAGAGGTCATGTGGACTTTTTCTTTCATTTACTTGTACACAAGAAGGCAGTACTATTGGATGATGCAAAAAACCAGCCTTCTTTTCCTTCATGTCAAAACAAAGTTGAAGATATGACATTAAAACCATAATTAATATTTTCTCCGTTCTAAATTATAAGACATTTAATTTTTTTCAAAACCAAGTTTAAACACTCTTTTTATTCAAAAAATTATCCAAAAATAATCAAATTTAAATTATTTTTAACGAGATTTTATTAATAAAGCATGTCTGTCACAGGTCTAAACTCCTTCAGGATCGAACGACGGAGAAATCAAGATCCGAGAGGTAGATTGGAACGGTTCTAGATCGGAACGGTTATAATCTGCGGAATTATCGCGGAGATCGCGACGAGGTCGAGGGCATTGATCACGGCGATGGTGATGGCGGCGGCGTGAGCGGCGGCGTAGGCGGCGACGAGGCGAGTGGCGGCGTGGGCGGCGATCGGTGTTGGCGCGGCACGAGGTAGGCCCTCGCGGGTGGCACGGCGGCGGTGCGGCAAGGGCGGCAGCGATGGTGGGTGGAGGCGGTGGTGGATTGAGAGCGAGAGAGTGAGAGTTTCGGGATTAACCCTAACTTTTCTTAATTGTCTCAAACGAACGGTTCACCCTTTTATAGGGCGGCTTACAAAATGCTAATGGGCCTTGGCCCGATAACCATCTCAACTTAACATAATCTATGCTAATTGATGAAGATGCCCTCGATGTGCTTGGCGATTGTTACAACTCCCCCCCACCTGAAGACTCAGGTCGTTTTTGAACTGAAATATTGGATAGAGTTGTTTGAAATAATCTATTTCATTCCAAAAAGGCACCACTAGAGGTTGGTCCTTCCATATGACGAGTATCTCAATTTTATTGTTCATAACCCTGGTTGTAATCATCATCTCCAACTCTAGAACAATGATTCCCTTATCTGATTGTGTCAATATCCTAAATTTTGGTTGTAACAGTCCTTTGTAGAATTTGAGCATACAAACATGAATGGTGTCACTAATATAGACATGCTCTGGTAGATATAACTGATGATTAACTGAATCAATATGCTCATTAATTTGAAAAGGACCGAAGAACTGAGATTCCAATTTATCGTGGTGCATAACTGAAATTCCAAAGACGGTTCTAGCCATCAACTTAACAAACTCCATGAATTTGACATGTTCAACGAGCCAAGCATCAACAACTGTATTTGAGGAGTTATCTGGATTATATTTTTTCAAAGACGAAGAATCCAAATCATAAACCAATTCTAACGGAGCTGTATCAATAGGCTAATAATATAATATTATGTAGCAATATTCAGCCTAATGTAACCATTGTAGCCATTCTCTGAGATTATCCCCCATCAAGCAATGTAAGTATATGACAATCATTTTATTAACTATTCCATACTGGTCATTAAACTCGAGGTGATAAGCTGAATTCATATGTAAATCAACTCTAGACAAGCAAAAAAATTCTTGGTAAATCTTACTTCCGATCACTATTAATAGATTTCAAAAGCCCTTGTAGTCGAACTTTATCAGAAAGGAATTGTTGTGCCACATGTGTTGCAGAATATGGTTGTTCTAATAGAATGAAGTGGGCATACTTAGAAAGGCTATCCACAACTGTCAATATAATAGGATTACCTTTAATG
Organism: Chrysopogon serrulatus; assembly: GCA_015844335.1. NCBI lineage: Eukaryota > Viridiplantae > Streptophyta > Magnoliopsida > Poales > Poaceae > Chrysopogon > Chrysopogon serrulatus. The sequence continues at coordinate 35,720 of JADLZL010006344.1, forward strand.
TTTTGCAAGGTCTCAGCAAAGTCAAATAAAATATGCTCTATCATACAGGCAATAGGACCACTCTCTTGGTGTAGTACAGGTTCCCAATCCATTGGGGTTGTATCGCATCTTACTAAGAAAGGCTCATTAAAATCTTGTAACAGTAAGACTGGTGTTGTCAATAATATCTGTTCCAGTTGTTCGAAGAATATCGTCGTCAATTCTATCCACTCAAAATTATCCATTTGAAAGAGATCTGTCAATGACCTGGTAATAGTACCATATTGTCAGATAAATTTGCGATAACAGTCAGCAAAAAATCCCTTTGATTGACAATTTGATTGACAAGCTGCCGCTGGTTGTGGGTAATTGATAATAGCTAATTTTTTTTAAGATCAACTGTACCTCCTTTGTTAGATATCATATGCTCCAAGTAATGAATAACTGATTTTCTAAATGAGCATTTGAAGTTTGTGGGAAATACCAAGTTCGACTGTAGTAGTGTAAAAACCTGCCTAATATGTTGTAAGTGATCTTTCAAAGTTTTGCTATATATTAATATGTCACTAAAGAAAACCAAAGCAAATTTATGCAAATGATTTTCAAAAATTTCGTTCATGTGGGCTTGAAAAGTAGATGGGGGATTGCATAAACTAAACGACATAACCAAGAATGTAAGGTGACCACCGTGATCCTCCTAAATTGTGCCATATATTAATATGTCATCAAAGAAAACTAGAACAAATTTGTGCAAATAATTCCCAAAAATCTCATGCATGAGGGTTTGAGAAAAAGATAGGACATTACATAAACTAAATGGCATAATCGAGAATTCAAAGTCATCATGTTGGGTGTGAATTGTTGTTCCCTCAATAATATCCGGATGCATGCATATCTGTTGATAGCCCAACCGAAAGTCCAGTTTGGTCAAGTATTTAGCCCTCTCCAAAGCTTATTTAATAATTCTTCAATCACCGGAATTGGAAATTCATCTTTGAGTGTGTTGTCGTTGAGAGACCAGTAATCAACACAAAAACACTAAAATCTATCTTGGTTTTTAACAAAGAGCATTGGTGATAAACAGAGAGGTGTGTTGTACCTTACGATTCTCTGTGTGAGCATTATCTGCCATTGCTTTTGAACCTCATATTTTTGAATCTGATGAAAGTAGTATAGCAAGATGTTGGTGTCGATGGGTCCTTAAGATATATCATGTGATCATATTTTATTTTTGATAATAATCGCTAAGGTTTTTTTGAAAAACTATAAAAATTTCTGCAAAACATCATCCAAAGAGTCCCCTATTGCTAATGTATGGATACGTGGGTTACCTGAAGGCCTGCTCACAGATCCATATAATTTGCTTAGGGTTGCACCAAAATTTCTTTGTCAGGCTATTGAAATCTCATATGATTGGATCGAAAGAGTTCAGCTAGGTTATTCCTAATATAAAATCATAGCCATCAGACTGAATATTGTAGTGATCGATAACAAACTGTTCTGTTTCAATCTGTACTGACATGCCAATGTATATTGTTACATTTGAAATTTGATCCCCCTTGCAATGGTGATCTTTACTTTTTTGAACAAGAGCCGATTGTGATTTCAAATCAATAACAGTTGTTGAATCTATGAAATTATATGTTGAACCAGAATCCAACAAGGCTAAAAATTTTCTTCCATTAATTGACAGTTAAAGTTATTTTACTAGTCATAATTCCAATCATACCGTGCAATGATATCCGAATTTTCTGATCATTTAAATCTAGAAATTGATTGTCACATTGCGTTAAAAATAATAATTGCAATTTTTGTGCAGGAGCTATTGCTGATTCCAAAGTACGAAGTTGATATCGCTGAATGTCACTTTGTAAATATCACCAGCTGAGCATTGGAAAGAGTTGGTATTTTATTTACCGTCAAATTAAACTGATTGTTTTACGCTTGCAGATCTCCCGATTGTATAGTGTTACTGAGGTCACCCATACAATTATGATATAGGCGTGGGCTGAATTGTCCAGTAACTGCTGCCGAGAACTGAGGTCAAGATGGGTGCTCATTTTTTTCTAACTGATGAACCAAGTTAGCGCATTCCCTCGAAGATGGAACGCAACCAGTTTCATCAGCTTATCTGTTTTTATCTATTGATAGACAAAAAATTCATTGCATCTATAAATCCACTGGGAAGGTTCATCCATACCATATCAGGTAACTGCAATTTGTATTGATTGGGTGAACATTCTTCCTGAAATTGATCAGACGACTGTTCCTCCATAATTGAGCGATGTTCATCAAGTACTGCTGCCTCAGATTTTTTTTAATAATGCTATAGGATCTGCCAGTGATTTTAGAGGTGTAAGGAGTAATGATTGTTCCAGCTGAGAAACGTACCTTAATCAGACTGCTGCTGCTCCTCAAAAAAATTGACGAACTTTTCTCCGAACTCTGATCAGATTGCTGTTGCACCAAAAAATTGACGATTTTTTCTCCCGACTGGCGAACAGGCGCGCCAATCCTTGATTGCTGCATCTTTTGTTTCCAACTGCGCTAGAAAATTTTTCTGTGATTTTAAGGGCGTAGAAAGCAGTGGTTGCTCGGGCTGCGGAACACACCTCTGATCAGACTGCTGTTCAAAAAAATCGATGAATTTCTTCTCCCATTCTTTCAGCAGAGTGCACAGTTCCTCCTTAAGATTGATCTTGACGTGGCTCTACATACCAATTTGTCACATGCCTAAACTCCTCCGGAATCGAACGACGGAGAAATCAAGATCCGAGAGATAGATTGGAACGGTTCTAGATCAAAACGGTTACAATCTGCAAAATTATCGGCGGAGATCACGACGAGGTCGAGGGCGTTGATCACGGTGACGGCGGCGGCGTGAGCGGCAAAGTGTTGATGGCGGCGGGTGCGGCGGCGTAGGCGGCGCCGAGGCGAAGCGGCGGGGTGACGGCGGTCGACAGTGGCGGCAAGCGGGCGCGAGGGCCTCGCGGGTGGCGGCGATGGTGGGTGGCGGCGGTGGTGGATCGAGAAAGAAAGAGAGCGAGAGCAAGAGATTAACCCTAACTTTTCTTAACTGTGTTCAAACGAACGGTTCACCCTTTTATGGGGCGGGTTATAAAATGCCTAATAGGCCTTGGCCCGATAACCATCTCAACTTAACCTAATCTATGCTAATTGACGAAGATGCCCTCGATGTGCTTGGCGATTGTTATAAGTCACAACAAAAGAAGTGATAGTTTAAACAATTTTTTGAATAAAAGATTGGTCAACCTTAAGGTAAAAAAATTAAACATCTTATAATTTGGAACGGATTTAGTAACATTTAGTTCGAAGACATAAAAAATCATGAAAACATACTGCCACAGTATCATAAGTTACTACTCCCTCCATCCCAAATTATAAGATATTTGATTTTTTAAACCCCAAAAAAAATTTATAAAATATTAATTTTTTGTGGTAGCTTGCTTTATTAATAGAAGTTCTTTACGAATAACTTAAATTTAGCTATATTTGCACAAATTTTTTGAATAAGACGAATGATCAAACTTTATTATAATTTAGGATGGAGGAAGTAGCTTTTATGAATACATTCCAGAATTTATTAACAAAACTGCATAAGGAAAAAAAACTATCACTATCAAATACGTGAAATATAAACAACTAATAAGGGGATTGAACCACGAGCAACAATACTTTTATACATCTTCTATTTATGTGCAGAATAATTCCTCTGCTCCTTTCAAATACATCTGTGCGGCTGTTCTTTCCCCGGTACAAGAAATGAAGAATGAGAAGAAAAAAAAACTCATTTTGTTCAGAACAATAAATTATCCTAATCAAAATCCTAGGTTAAAAACTAGTAAATATCTCTCTCATACTTCTATAGCATAGTAGCGCCGCGCTGTCACAACCTGTGGTCTGTGGATGGCTGAGCAGCCAGCTGCCCCTCTGACATTATTCCTCCGTACCAAAATAAATTAGTTTTTAGAATTATTTGAAGTCATTCAGACTACAGCCTATCATAATATAATAGATTTTTAGAATTACTTTAAGTCATTCAATCTAAAACTTAGCTGAATATATAGATACAAGCACAAATATTTATGACACCAAATTTATCATTACATACACTGTGAAATATAATAGTTTCATGGTGCATTATCGTTATAGACGTTAGTACTCTTTTCTATAAAGTTAGTAAAATTTAAAATAGTTAAATTAGGACAAAAAGTTAGTTTATTTTGGAATCAATTATATGACATTCTATTTGACAGCCGAAGCATGCGAGCATGTATATGGCATTATAGGTAATCAATCAATAATCAGCTAGTAGAAACTTTTAAGTTCTTGCAAAGAATCCAGACAACCAAGAGACTGATAAATTCAAGGGTACATATCATGTAACACGTAAGCAAAACAAAAACAAATAATGTAACAAATGCACCTCAGCGTTTGCTGCAAACAGTACCTTCCATAAGGTTTACAGTACTACAGATGATCCCCGATTGGAACAACAGAAGCAGCACTATCAACATACTGTTAACCTAAACCTAATAAGCTATTAGTGAATAGGATAACAAATGAATTAATGGCTATTCCTTATGAGAAACTACAAAACACTATCAGTAAGACTACACATTACCGGCTCACCCATGTCCTTCATAAACAGTACAGTTCAAAAGCAAAAAATGATCCGAGCGTTTCTGAATAAACCTCTCAACGGCACCACCGTACCATATGGTTTCTCAACAATGCACTACTCTCAACTGAAGAGAACATGCAATGAAACATTATGTTTCACTGGAACATCCAGCATGCCAAAAAGCTCTCCTTACGTTCTGTTCGCTGATACAAAGGGCAACCAAAGGTAGGATAATAACTCAAATAATAGCCCAGAATTTCTTCCTGCAAAACAGAACTTGATCTGTCCCACTTTCCTCATTTTCCAACATGTGCACTGTAACATCCCAAAGGAACTTCGGTGCTAGATCGATGATTCTTGAGAGAATGTGATTCTCATCTCTAATAATGACAAAACCCTGTATGTTCACAATTTGGCAGACAGTGATGACCATTCTCTTAACTAAATTGCTGTAACGACTACATAAGCATAATTGGAACATTGTTTTTGAAAAAAAAAAAAGACAGAAAATTATGCTACACAAGAAAGTTTCTGATGGACAAATAGGTAGCTTCTGCTTTATACTACATTTTGTCTACGAAAGGCCAATCATTGAAGGACATGTTGACACTACTAAATTTCCATGGACAAATTGTTTCTTTTCATAATGAATTGGATGTATCTATGAGGTGCTTGTCATATTGTTTAATGGTTGGCATGTTCACTCATACAGAAACTAATTTGTAATGGAAAAGACAAATACTGCTTTGGCTCTTTGAAGATATAGGCATATAGCTAATTTATATATGTAATACATTTTTATTCCACAGAGGATACATGTAACTATGAAAGAGCCATACATTAAAGTATTTGATGACTAAAACATAGGCTGGCTTAGGATTCTGTTGTGTTATGAACATGATACCAACTTTGCTATTATAAAATTAAAAGCCCTTTGTTATTGCAAATATAAGCAGAAATACATTCTTGAAAACACGGACATCAGTAAAAAAGTATGCACTTTAGTATCTATAATAATTGTCCATAATAGACTAAAAGGCAATATCTACCTGGGGTCGAATGATGCGATCCATTTCTAACATGATATCCTCCAACAAACAATCTTCCTTGCGACCTTCATAATGAGAAAAGAGGTGGAAAGCATGCAACAAGTCATAGGATCTAGGATATGTTGAGAATGGCTCACACCTGCAACATAAATATAGAATGGTTTCAGTTGCATCATAAACAAGTGAAAATTTATTCATTGTTTTTGGAAGAAATACAAACCAGTCATGGTAAGAACCGAGTAACCCACGGTCATAGATAACTGGCAATGTGTTTGTCATGGTATGGGGTACTATATTCATAATCCAGACAGGGTCACTGCTTAGTGCTGCAGCAAATCCGCCATAATTAGCACTCATGTCCATGACGTTTCGAATGCTAGTCTTTTCAACACCAAGAAATGACCAATACTTGTGAATCTGGTTTTTCCAGAACTGGTCATTCTTCTCAAACCTCTCTGGTGCAACTCCTAAAAATTATGTTCCCGAAAACCAGTTATATTCACAAACAGAAAATACAAATTTAAGCCAAGGGATCAAACTAGATTTACATCAAAGGTTTCAATCAATTCAGATAAACAAGTTTTAAATCTTAAAAACCTAAGACATTCTTTTGATTGAATGTGGTCCATGTGGAGGACATCATTCTTATTTCTTACACTCTTTATAGAACAGAATGGAACTTGACTCATATTTGTAGCATCAAAACAGGTTTTTTTTTTTTTTTTTTGTCTTAGGAAATGGAAAAATGGAGCTGACCTATCATCTCCAAACTCTTGAAATAAAATGATAGGCGATCAGATCTGGAAGGTAATTTCTGAATATTAGATTTGTCCTTGTTGAGCTTCACACAATTCATTAACGGAACTTTCCATGATGGTGAAACATTGTCATTGGACTCACAAATATTCAGTAGCTTCATATCAGAATTTTTCTGCCGGCAGGATTCATCTTCTGGTTTAACCCAAATAGCTGTTTGAACATGCTTAGCAATAAGCTTCCAACACATTGTTGTTGTAATATTCATTAGCTTCTCCCAGATAACAGGAAAGTCTTTATCTTTTCTATAAGCCGGTGGAGCAGAGTATACAAAATATCCATTAGGTCGCAAGAGACGGTCTACCTCTTTAAGCAATATTCCATCTGGAAAACAAATCATGGGTGATCAATCAAATTTCGGATGATGTATCTAGAAAGTAGAATTTGTAAAGAGAAGACTACTAGAAGAAGTAAATTTCTAAGGACACAATTGACCATCAAAGAGTGCAGATACTTAAGTTGAGAACACTTGAGTTTTAAACTTTTAATGAAGATTGGGTGAGTAGCTTAGGACAAACTGAAAATGAATCTTACCATTTTCATGCCAATCAACACGACACCTTGAACAGTGAACCATTTCAAATGAATTTTCAGGATAAGGTAATTGTTTTGTGGCCAACACAGAGATCATTGCACCAATCCCACGTTCTAAAGCAAACTGGATTTGATTCTCATGGCCATCTTTTGGAGCAAATGACATGGTTTGAATGTCTAGGGGAAGAAGATAAGCAGAAAAGCTAGCAACACCACATCCAACATCCAAAACTTGAACTACTCCGGCAGAACGGAGATCACCAGTACTATTTGTTGTCATATTTCCTAGCCTGCATTGATAAATTACGAAAACTACATCAACAGAAAATCCTTTAAGAAAATAAAAAGAAGGCAGTAGAACGAACCATATATGACTAATTGTTGCTTCAAATTATATCCCTTCACTGCACATACTGTTCATGCCTAATTACTCAAGGGAATTCTCCCAATAGGTTGTTCACTCAAGAATAAACAATGCTAGATCAAAACTAACAACATTCAACATTTGCTACAAGCCTGTAAGGCATCATATCTGACGATCATCTAGATGAGGTAACAAGCATTCGATTGCAAACTATATGCATTAATGACCTTGGGAGATAATAATACTATTATACAACTATCTAGCTTAAACGTTACAATTTGGGATGTGAGTTAGGCAACAATTCTAGTTACCTCTATGTACTCTGATGCACTAAACATTACAATTTGGGATGTGAGTTAGGCAACAATTCTAGTTACCTCTCTATGTACTCTGATGCACCATGTTTGAAGTGAGTGCCACCTCCAGGAAACCACCAAAGCTTGCCCATCTCATGCACCCAGTTCTGTCCTCCTTTGACCTCAGCAAGATGTGAATGGTTGACATTACTACGCCATACATAGTCTCGGCTTGTTGGCCATCTTATTGGTATCTTGTAGTCATTTGGAGGGGGCACCAAACAGAACAACCGTTTCTCTCGTGGAGGACAAATACTTTCAAGATCCTCATGCCTAGATCTATCCAGGTTCTTCAAGCTTTTTGTATAAGCTGCATCATGGCAGGGGACATACTCATTGTATTCCAAAGGACACACATCAACTCCATGATCTGGAACTGCGACTGGTTTTGCCCGGTACTTAAGAGAAACTCTGTTTGTAAACATCGGAACATCTGCAACTGAAAAGCAAATAGATTTTACCATATGGGCGGAAACATAATGAAAAATACCATTAATCTGGATATGGTAAGCTAGGAGGATGGGACAAGTCAATAGATGAGCACTCTAGTATCAACATAAGTTGCTGCAGCTGCAAAGAGTAACTATATAAAAGCAAATTTCAGGCATAGCACCTAATGAAATGGGTTAAGGCCTAGTATTTGGCAAGTTATGAAATAATTTAACCTAATTCTTTGTTGCTGGCAGAAAGCAAGTCCCAAATCTCTAGCAAACTATTCCCGCTAACTAACTCAAACAAGGCATAGGGAGCAATCCCCTAGAACCAGTCACCTAGCAAGCGCCTCTTTTACTAACAATGCAGCAGCGTCAACACGAAACCTGCAACCATAAACCGGAATCCGCCACACAGATTTCAACCATAGCAAGGAACCATAAGCCGCTTCTTCAAAGAAGCCCCGACGAAGTGGACTGGGAAATGCCATCGACGGCGGATCGCGACGGCGGCAAACGCTCGGGGAGAGATGACGGTAGGTACCTTTGGCACTGAAGGAATCGGGCGATCGGGGGCGCGAAGGGGCCAGTACGAGCGCAGGGGACGCGGAGGAGCCGAAGAAGGTGCCGGCGTAGAAGGAAGCGGCGACGAGGGCGACGCCCAGGAGTAGGAGCTGCACGGACCGCGGCTCCACAGCCGCCGACGCCGGCGACCACCACCGCCCCATCTCACTGCTGCTGCTTCCGTCAGAGTCTCGCTCTTCAACACTCCCGGCACATCTTTTGCTTCAGATTGACGGTACGAATGCCTCTGACTTTTTAGAATGTTTTTCACTTTATATAAAATATGCAATGCCTTGTTTTAAGCCCATATGCAATCTGGACGAGGTACTTCTATGTAATTACATTTCTAAAAGAAAAGTCGAAGTTTAACTTGATTTTAAATTCCACAGCGAGAAGTTGTAGTCGAAATTTAAGTTTATAGAGAGAGAAAAAATTGAACTTACATACTTTTAAACTTTGAACACTTAAGTTCAACTTTAACTCGGCAACCCGATACTGCTTGCACATTTGCAACTTTTAACTACACTCCAAGAAGTAATTTATTCGCAAGTTTGAACCAACGAATGTTCATCAATAGTAATTTTTTTTTACTAAATAGAATGTTCTTGACTAAATAGACCTCGACGAGCTTTTGCTCACACACCATTTATAGTGACGTTTTTAGGCTGAGTGACTAAAATAGATCTCAACTTGAGTCCAAAATGTGGGATACGCTGATCGCATCTCGTTTCTTTTCTTTTTTTTTTTCTAGTAGACGCTGATCGCATCTCGTATAAGGGGATGTGGATCAATAAGCTAATAATTAGCCCATATTTTTTATACCAATTTGAAATACAAAATATGGGCTAATTCTGAGCTGATGAGAATTAATTGGTCGTTATAATCCATCATGTTTAATCAATTTTCGGTAGGCTGTTTTTTGGCCCTGCGATCCAAACAGACCCCAAGTATATTGTACCAGTAAAATATGGTCCTTTTCAAACAGCGAACTACAGTATGTCTTGCAAAAAAACACGAACTTGGATGAACTTGATCAAAGATCCTTTTTGCCTTAACCTCTGATGTACTTGTAAAACGGCACCTTTTTCAGATATCTCACGAAGCACAGTTCCAAAGATACAGAAACTGGCAGAAGAACAAGACACTCTCTATACGTTAACCATTATTTTCAGAAACAAATACAATTCCTATTTCATGTGTATAGACTATGCCGAAGCTCACCCGACCCCTCAAAAAATCAATGCCTACAAGATGATACAAATGCAAAGACTGAACCGGAGACATGTTAGGCGGCAGCCTGAGACAATGCAGATCCAATCTGAAGCATGAGAGGACACACCGGATTGAATTCCTTGTCTCCTCGAGACCTGACCCTTGTCTCGTAGTCATCCAGGGTTGCTTTCACCCCCTTCCAGATCTGGTCCTCACCTTGTGAATCAAGCCATAGAGAGTACTGCAAAGGTGTGAGCTTGTTGCGCTGTAATGGCGACTGCAGCTCATCAGGTCCTCGAGAATATAGGTGGTGCAGGATCACACTTGGAGGCAAGTCCTGAAGGAGTGGAGACTTCTCAAGCTGAGACGTTTCCAGGAACAGGACAGGACGGAATGCCCGTAGTGCCCGGTATGGTGCCCCCAGCTGCTCCACTGGAAACAGGTTCTGGCCAACAGCAAGCTCCAGCTCAGCCATGTCCCGTGCCATTCTCAACTTCCCTGCTTCTGAGAGTGGCCTGACAAGAGAAGCATGCCTTATAAAAAATATGAGGACCCTTGAGGCCATCCTTCTAACCATGATGGTACATATGGTTTCTGAACGAGAGGATGATGAAGGCAACAGCTTCGATAAGAACTCGCTGCGGAAGTGGACAGCACATTTCTGAAGCTCTTCCATGTAAGCTGATGCATTGTTATCCATTGCTGCATCCATTCCATGACCTGAAAAGTCCTGCTCATGCATTTTCAGGATGCATGACTCGAGACGATCAAGCATCGCTTGGAACAGGGAGGTCACTGAATCACAAGCAACACCATAAACAACACCAAGGGAGGGTGAAAGGACTTCAGAAGCAACATTTGGGAGTGTTGACAAGACGCTAGAAATACGCATGTGAACTTCCTGAAGGTGAAGACACAAAGCAAAATTTTTGAGTTGGGCTGCAGTTGCTGTGCCGGTAACTTGTCGAGCTTCAGGGCCAGTAGAGATCTAGATTTACGGAAAACATATGTTAGAAACTGAACATGGAAACACATTGTACAAGCATGCAAGAAAGAATGTAGCAAAGGTAAAAGTTATTATCTATGCATGTGAAGTGGCTAGCTAGACAATTGAACAGTCAATAAGAAATTAGCAAAAAAACCAAAAAGAATGCATATATTCCATGTAAATTGTAATGATATGCTGCAATGATACAGGTCTTTTACTTTACTGAAGGGTAAGCATAATGATCCAGCCTTTCCCCCAGGTGAAGGGTGCAGCACAGAAAAAAAAAGTACTCAGTCTACACTGTTCATATTGTTGACTTGAAAGTGAAGCCAAGTCATGCACAAGAGATGAGTACAGTTTACTATAACAATTGAACTGTATTTTGCCATGACTTGTACAAACTAGATAACCCTGGTTTCTTTACTTCTGTAACCAGTAGGTGACTAATCAGAATACAACAACAAGCTTACATAAACCATATTTGACTAACAGGTTTCACTCAGCGAAGTCCGAAAATCACAGAATTGAACCAAATTTGCACACCGTATTTTTGGCCTTAAGAGAGTAATCATGATTCATGAAACTAGTGTTATTGTGCTAGCAAATGTTTTCGGAAGAACATAAGGAAACAGGTGACTCAACATAATTAAAAGCACATAGTAGACATATTTTAATGTGACATATTATGTTTAATGTTGCCAAACATTCTTGACCTGTTGAGAACTCACGGGCATTTTGCTTGTTCTAGTATAGCTAACCTTATTGGCAACAAAAATAGACACCCAAGGTTAGGCAAAATTACGCAATAAATCAGAATCTATGATATGAGGGAAGGTGGCCAAGAAGTTAGGCATACTGCATTGTAGAAGGAACCAAACATTGACTCCTAAACTGTGGCTGCCTAATTGAGGCGTGAAATTTAGTTGCCAACAAAACCGATCCTTGGTAACTCAATTACTAAGACACATGAAAAATCGTCCGTCGTCCCACTTAAGATACGGAGCTAAGTGCTAACAGATACAGCTAGAACCACCAAAAAGACATTGGTCAGGCTTCAACTAATATTTGGTTACAATTAGTGAAGCTGGTCTGCCAAGAAGAGAAAAACAGTAGTGGAATATGTATACACAAGTTTGAAGTCATAATGTTACATCAGAACTTAACTAGTTAAACCTACCACAAGGACTACGTTTACTCATAGCTAATGAATAAAGCATACAAAATCCACAGAAAGAAACATATACAAATAACTTGACTAGATCATTAAAGGTAGCAAGTGGATACCTGATATTCAGCTCTCTGTGCTAAAAGAAGCAAGGTCTTTCCAATTTCACGTAGAACAAGAACAAGCAAGTGCCCATGAGTTCTCACTACTTCGATTTCCTCTTGTATGCGAGAAACTAATCTTGAGATCTGATCCTTTGAAGGTATAGTTCCACGGTTTGACATTGGAAATATGCTGTTGACATAATCAGATAACCGACTATGACACAGAGCCAAAAAGGCTGTCTGGAATATCTCAATGGCTGAAATCATATGATCTTTTCCTTCAGGAGTGAGAGCTGGAAGGGTGCCCTTTACATCAGTATCTCTTGAAATCCTCTCAAGAAGGTTTTCAACCATCAAAAACAGTCTTGGATACCCAAGAGTAAATATTTCCTTCACAAAGCTTGAAGCCGTAAAGGTAGACTTCATTTGACTTGCAAAGGCCTTGACAATTGCATCCCAAACTCTCTCTGTTATGAGAGGCTCACCTTCCTGCAGAATATTAATTTTATTTTTGTCAAAACAACAGAAGCTTTTAGGGATGCCAGGCCTGTTTATATACAGGAGCAAGAAAGAAAATGACAATAGTTGTCTGCAATTCTGTATGTAAAAAAATAGTACTTCATTGAAATTACAATTCAGGATGCCTGAAAAGACTGTTAGTATTCACTAGGTATAGGTACCAAGTGCACATTTCATTCTACAAACTAACCACCTTGGTCCAAGGGATACACTAGCTTAGTTCTAGTATCAACTACTGGACAATAGTAACATCAGTGAGGGGGGGAGGCTATGAACAATTGAAGCTGTACCCTTCAAAATTTAGGTTCATTTAACCAAACATAATATAACCTAAAATATGTGATGTGTATGTGTTTACTAGAGAAGATCTACTGGTCTTCTGGTACATCAACATGCTCATTCTGTACTGCCTACATTGTCATTTGGATCGCTTCCATCACTGTTATATGTTAACAACTCACAAATTAGCAGCACATGATTAACGACTTTGTGTTATACTCACAGTTGCACCATTTTGTTAAGTTCAGATTTGAAACTTCAATTCATTTTCATCTGATCTAGTAAGTTCATGCATCAAACACATACCTGCCAAACCTCCTCAAGGAAAAGCATTTGGGTGAATGGGACACGCTTCTTAGTGAGCACAGTCTGCAGCTGCCAAGCAGCGGTCACTGCCCGGTGGAGCTCCTCCATGCACTGCCTCATCCTATCCCATAGTGCCTCCGCAGCCTTCTTACTCCCACCAATCTGCGGTGTACCACTCCTCTGCACCCCTCCAGGGCCACCTCCAACTCCAGCAGTCATTGATATCGCCTTCATGTCCAGTGCAACAGCCACACTCTTTGCACCTGCTGCCTTGTGCTTCCCCACAAGCCCCTCCACTGCTGTCTTCAACTCCCCAAGATTGTAGTACACCTGCAGCCCGCACCACACGTCGTTCTGGTTGGACTCGGAGACACCACGATCGATCACGGCGCTGGCCTCCGAGCGCAGCTTGGACGCAGCGGCATCCACCTTGCGCATCTCCTCGTCAACGGCATTGATCCCGGAGAGGTTCTTCTCCTCATAGAGGAGGCGGATCTCGCGGTAGAGCTCGGCCTGGCGCGCGAGGTCCGGCGCAGGGGAGGAAGCGAGGAGTCGGGAGGAGAGGCGCACTAAGCGGTGGGAGTGGAGGAGGAGGTCGGCTGTGGCAAGGAGGCTGGAAAGGGAAGCCGAGGAGTGAGCGAGATGGGAGCGCGGGGCCGAGAGGTGGGAGGAGAGGAGGGAGAGGTGGGAGGAGAGGAGGTTCAGGTGGGATGGGAGCGAGGAGAGCGACGCAGAGGCGGAGCGGAGAGAGAGGAGGTGGGAGAGGAGGAGCGGGTGGCGGCGCAGCACCTCGACGCGGAGATGGCGCCGGAGGAGGCGGATGGCATCCTGCAGCTGCTCGGCGCGGGAGGCAGCGAGTCCTGAGGAAAGCGCGGCGGAGGAGAAGTCAGAAGGGGAGAAGGACGGAGACAGGAAGGCGGAGAGGACGGGGTCGGAGGCGACGGCGTCCAGCGGGGAGGCGGGATCGTCGGAGGGGGGGGAGGGCGGCGAGGCGAAGGAGGCGGCTGTGAGGAGGTCCTTGGACGTCGGCGAGAGGAGGAGACGGGGAGTGGTAGGGGGCGGCGCTGCCATGTCGGCGGCGGCGGCCTTCGCAGAAGAGGTGGTGGATCTGGAAGTGGAGGGAAGGGAGATCTAGCGGGGAATGGGGACGCAGTTGGCCTCAATCGGTCGTTGCTCTGGTTTGGTTTTGTGCTTGGGATGATTACTGTTTTTTTTTCGCGACTAGGGATGGTCTATCTACTGGTTATGGATAAAAAAACATGGGATACGGACCATATTTGTTTTTTATATTTCTGTCTGGATTTAGATTTGAATATAAATAGTATTTATTTTCATATTTTTGTTCAGATTCGGATTCGAATACAGATAGTGTCAATAATGCCAATTGAATATCAACAAAAGATACAATTTGAGTATTTGGATACTGATTTACGGTATCGGATGTTAAATGTTCAAACTTGAATATGAGCGGATAAAAACCTCTCTAAACGAATTTGATCTTGAATACGGTCAAAAAATATCGATGTATCGTTTTCATCCCTGCTACTGGTTAAGCGAGAATAATTTTTTTTAAAAAAATACCTTTTTAAATAAATGTTTCTTTATTACGAATCAGTTAACCATTCTATTTGTATCAAATATAATGATATATACACACACACCTACACGTGCTATTCTACACGGGTTGTATATTTCACTAGCTGCATGTCAGTATTATTCAGTTTTTTCGTGATGTTGAATGTGGTTTAGTAATTCTCGATATTTTTTAGAATAGTGATGTCGTACATACCTATATACGCTTACATTTGTGATAATTTGTACTTGTCAAAGCTAACCACTTTAGAGCAACTTCAAGATGAGAGCATCGGGGTCGTAATTCTTGATTTAGGTGCTCCACCTGCTTTTCTCGGTCTAAGGGTATGTTTGGATGAGGGCGGCAAAATTTTTGCCCTATCTCATCGAACCTTGTCACACATGCATGGAGTATTAAATATAATCTAAAAAATAACTAATTACACAGATTCCGATAACTTTGCGAGATGAATCTTTTAAGCCTAATTGGTCCATAATTTGATAATGTCTTTGCTACAAGTAAATATTTGCTAATGACGGATTAATTATACTTAAAAATTTTATCTCATTGTTTCCTAACAAATTCTGTAATTTATTTTTTATTAGTATTCAAACACCGATTCCGACATCCCTCCAACATTCCGATGTGACACAAATAAAATATTTTCCACACCATCCAAACACCCCCATTTTCCTTCTTCCACCCCACCAGCAGTAGCTAAATTTGAACCCTCAAATCTGTTTTGGTAGACACTAATAAACAGGCCTTGCCTTCATCGTCTCTTCTTTCTCACTCTTCTTTTTGTCATCGCTCCTGCTCCTCGTGGTCACTCTCTCCCTCGGTCCTTTCTCAATGCTGGCATCCTGCTGCTCCGATGCCCTAGCTTCTTTCCGGCATTGCCTCCTCTTCTCTACCACATATAAAACACCGATAAAACTTTCCTAAATCCACCCATAAACTACCACCACAGTCATTATCTCTCTTAATCTCTACTAAGTGTACCAACAAAATTGTACCCAAAGCTGTCTAACCATTCAAAATCGAAGGCCTAGATTCACTCTGGACTGATCTTTCTCTCACTCACTCACATCGGACGGATGAGATCGCTGGGATCCAACACTCGTCACTCATCCCTCCCCCTCCCGCACCCACCCGCGAGGCGCGACGCTCCCTGTACCACGCACGGCTCCTCTCCCAATGCGCGATCTATCTCCCCAACACACGGCTCCTCCTCTCCCTCTCGCACGATCCTCTTCCCCACGCGCGGGCTCGAAACCCTAGCTCTGGTCGCTGGCGGCGATAGCTGCAGCGGCAGCGGCGCTTCGGGCGAGGGCGAGGCGGGCCGACGTGGGTTCCTCCACTCGCGGGAGCCAGCCACCGGATGAGGCGAGAACGAGGCGGGTCGCCGCCTCTAGGCTAGGCGATGCGGCGGGGCGCCGCCCCCTGCCGAGACGCGAAGCCGAGCGAAGCCACGCATGAACAAGAACTGAGAGACGGCGGTGCATCCATGGACCAACTGCATTCCCGGGCCGCCACCACATCGGCTCCTCCAAGTTCTGGACATCTCAGGTAGCTTCCTCTACACACCAGCCCCATTCTCAAACCCAGAGGTTTGATTCTCGCTAGCTTTGCGTAGGCATACGGCTGCAGCTGCTGCGTAGTAGGTCGAGCGGGACGAGATGCTGCCTCCCTTAGGCCCTCCTCAAGGAATCCGCGATAAGATACTACCCTCCTCCGCCAGGAATACGAGACGAGATGAGCTGCTGCACCCATCATCCAGGAATCTAACGGTACGTGCCCAGATCCATTCTCGAAGTACCCCTCCGGCTCTCTGTTTGCTTGTGTTGTTGTCGCAGATGTGGAGCTTGGATTTGATTCGCTGGATTATACGGTTGGTTGTACCTGGTGGGTTCTTGATGCATGCGTTTCATTTACCTGGTGAGTCTTGATGCAAGCATTTTATTTGGTACCATTAATTAGCGCATTGGTTTATTTCTCGGACTATGGGAGTGGAGTTAGGAGTCTGAAGGGAGATATTGTTGTATTCTGACTTTTGAAATCAACTTGCATCTTAATTAGAGCTGCAGTAAAATTGTCTATAGAAACTTAGAATACTGTTATTAGTTACAGTATCCATCTTTAAAATATTTTTACCAGTAATAAAAGTGTTAATCTTGTATATGTAAGCTCTTTTTTTACCAGTAATACTGATTACAAGTTGATTTCAGCTTCCAGAAGATGCAAATTAGTGTTCTTGACGTTTCTTTCTTAAAACTTATATATTTCATTTGTTATTAACTGTGGAAACATATATTGTCTTTTGCTTGTTTTGTAGTGCACCAGTGCATGGACGAAGTGTCACCATTTGGTTTTTTTGCTTGCTGCTGGAGGGATCACATATTTCTTTCAGATTATCTCTACAAGAACTTGTGTTAGAGCAAGTAAAGAGTGAGTTTGTCTAGGATTACCTTACTTTATTATAGATTGAACAGTTCCTTTTTTTTAAATTGCCAAAATTGTTCTTGGAGCTACCTAACTCTATGCCTCCAATTGGAACTGCACTCCAATAATTTTCCTGTCTACCCAATTATAGAGCTTTGTTGATGTTTATCTAAAATTGATTATATTTTGGCATTGTAGTGACGTTTACATCCAGACATTCTCAAAGGTGACTCTGCTCACCATTAGCCAAAGTAAAGGCATCCAACATTGGGCAGCTTGTGAAAATATCTAGGATTGTTACTCGCTGCCCGGATGTGAAGCCCTTGATGCTTGTTGCTGATAAAACTGGAACTTGATTTCATTTTAGGCTTCCTTTTTAATAATTTGTCTCTATATATTGACATTGATAGATACATGATCGATGTAAGCACCTCTTTCTGTATCGACAGTGGTGCTCTTAAATCAGTTGTTAAGCTATGCCTTGAGCCCTTGAGTGTTAAGCTGATGTTTTGAGAGTTACATCTCAGGTGGTTGCGTTGCTACATGATTTTGCAATTGTCCATGGCATTTCTTGTACAGTGCTGATTTATGGAATTTGATTTCAGCAACCTGATGATACAAAATCTACTTTGAGATTAGTGGTATTGATTAATTGTTTCACTTTAAAATGGATGATATAGATCAATCGATTGATTAATAAATT
This sequence comes from Chrysopogon serrulatus, assembly GCA_015844335.1. Classification (NCBI taxonomy): domain Eukaryota; kingdom Viridiplantae; phylum Streptophyta; class Magnoliopsida; order Poales; family Poaceae; genus Chrysopogon; species Chrysopogon serrulatus. Next base: position 53,749 of record JADLZL010006344.1, read on the forward strand.
CCAATTATCAGGTGCTCGTCGATTTTAGCAAGTGATGATGGAAAGGGCATGGGTCCTGTCAAGAAGATTGGAAAACCAATTGGGTAGCTTATTGTCATTTGTGGCTAGGACAAAACACTAAGGTCCTCACTGCAGGCACTTGAATGGAAAATACCAGTAAAGGTATAGTGCAGAACTTGTTTTAATTATTTTCGGAAGGATTCAAACCAATTGGGTGTAACGTTCTTCTTTCATCTTGGGTTTCTTTACCAACAGGTTAGGTGATTTGAGACCCAAATGGAGAAGTGGATGGGAGCTTGTTATTGCATATTATAACAAGGTGAGGCAGGGTGAATGGCTCCAGTGGCCACGGTGATGATCTGTGTCCGGCATCGACCCCATTGTGCGTGTAGGTAGTGTGTTTAATGTAATTCCTTGCACACATACATGCCAGAAATCTTTCAAAATAACTTTTCTGTGCTCACATCTTTTCAGGAACCTATTTGCAAGCAGAATGTTCGCTGCAGAGTTCAAGCAATATCAGAGGATCATTTTGATTATTTCAGATTAAATTGATCTTAATCTCAATGTCCTGTGCAGTTAAACCGAGGTCGTTGTTCGTAGCAGTTTTCTTAAATCTTCTTTAAGGTATGAACTTTGTTTCAGTAGTATATTTTGGAACAGCCATCGTAATACCAGGCGGTGCACATCAAAGCTGAGGTGCAGGTTCTCAATATGCTTGCCAGATTCTTGACCCTGTCAATGAAATTTGATGTTTCCACTGTTTATCCCTCCAATTCATCCTGACCGTCAGGCCTCCTCTAAAAAATTGCTTTTATGCTACCTTCTGCTAAATTGATGTTTTTATGTCATCAGGTAGGTGAAGATGTGGTGGCATGAACTGCATAACAGCAATGGAGAAGCAAGGTTTACACATGCATGAAGCTGCATTGGTGAGTGTCCCTAGATTTTTTATGCTTTGTCAGTCTTCTATAAGCAACTTGTGCTTTTAGCAGATCTTGTGATGAAACAAATTCAGGAGGTTGAGCTGTCCAGTTTTCATCATGTTTGATCACTGATGAAAAAAAATTATCATTCTTTCTTTTCATGGCAATTGTTATTTTCAATTCCTTATTAATCACCATTGTCGCTTCATCTCTTGCGTTTTTCGTGATTTTTCTGGATTAGTTGCAGGTCACAAGCCTGGTAAAGAAAAATACTGAAGACCCCTAGATAACTTTTGAAGAAAGCATTAGGAGATAAAGAATTTCTTGCCTTCAGTTAGTAGCAATCGCAGACAAGTGAAATCTTATTCATCCTATGTATTAGCTTGTTCCTTTCATTTGTTAATTTTGTATCAGAAATTTCTGTTGTCATTCTAATTGTTTGGGTAGCGTAGGGAAGTGACCCTTCCAGAGCTGGATTTTCGAAAATTTGTTAACTGTGTGTGGTCTATCTCCATTTATCGGAGAAAAATTTCTTCCATGTTCATTGAATCAAGCTAGCAAAGGCTTTTTATCTTCATTTATCAGAAAAAATTCTTCCATGTTCATTGAATCAAGCTAGCAAAGGCTTTTTAAGCCCAGACTATTTTGGCTACTGTGAAACAAAAGTTTAACTTTTTACCAAATATAATTGTTTAAAGATAAATCACTTGAAATTGATATATTAGGCGAGTGAGGATTATAGGCTTCAAAAGTACAAGGACAACGAATCTTAAGACAAGATTTCTGAAGATATACAGTAACTTGTTAGAAGAGTGAGGATTTATGTCTTTAAATGATATAACTTGTTATTTTCATATGTATTCTTTAGATGAAGACGTAGCAACACACGGACAGTGTACTAGTATCCTGTAGTGCCCCTCTCTTCTCCTTACGTCGGCACCCACCGAGAGCCCAACCCACCAGCTTTCCCTCCTCTGCCCGCGGAGACCCTTTCTACTAGCTATGCCTTCCTGCCCGATCCTGTAGCGTCTGAGAGATTGCGTGCCCGAGAGCTGCCGACACCTGAAGCCTGGCCTGCAGTCCGTAGAAAGCGGTGAGAGGATGTCTGAGTTGCGCATACATGCAGCGGCAGTGGGCACAAAGTCAGGGCCCAAGCAGCGCTCCTGGTGTAGTTGTGTTTTTGGCCAGACACCCATATTTAGCTAGGGGAGCTAAGTAGGGCCCTGGTGGAGTTGATCTTACACAGCACAAATTATACTACTCATAATATATAGGGGTTTTGGCATTAGAAAAAGTTTACATCATCCCCTCAACTATGACGGATGGACTATTTAATCCCTCAACTATAAAACCGTCTATTCTATCCCCTGAACTTTTCAAAACTGGTCGAATTACCCTTTAAAGCGATTTTGAACGGTGGTTTTGTTACAATAATGTGGTTTTGTCTTTTTCGTTTTTTTTATTTGTTTTGGCTAAATCTTTAAAAAAATCATAAAAATCATAAAATTGAAAATCTAATTTTGTTGGACTCTTCATGAATAAATCTACACAATGAATATATAAATATGCTTTAATACAATTTTTTTTTTTTTGCTATAACTTTAAATCTATGATTTT